>VDFB02338798.1:0-147151 GCA_007258455.2 Sequoia sempervirens | reverse complement strand
CAGAATAAGGGCAAGAGAATTATCTAAGTGACCACGATAAAACAACAGATGTCAGGGACTGCCAAATACGCCATGCATAAAAACAGCAAGGAAGTAAATAAGGCATCTTCATCTGTGCTAAAATCAAAATAAACAAAGTGCAAAACTGCAAAATGAGATTCGGTGGCTTCAATACCACAGAAGCCATTGAAAAGTTTGTCATTGCACATAAAAAGAAAACCCAATTATCAAATCCCACAGGATTTCAGAGTAGGCATACAACATTTTCAATTTCCCTTCCAGAAAGAAATATAAAGATCTCTCTTTCAGACGAGGCAAACAGTACAAAACTTAATACTACAGGCTCACACGGTCATGGAAAAAAAACACATTCTGTATCCAGCAAGTTTGGATCTCTAACCTGCTATGACTGACGTCGAGGAGGAACCCCTAATCTTCTTCTAATACTTTCTCCAAGTCGAACCAGATCATCCACCTGGCGTTCAGAAGCACAAACCCCGAATCATTGAACATGTCTGTACTTTCACAAAATGGGCGAGCAATAAAATTTTCTGCAACCCAGGGGAAGAATAGAGAAAACGACGCTTCGAGGAAGCCAATACCTGATGAATCCCAGAATGATGGAGGGCTCCTCCAAGAGCACAGGCCGCTGCTCCCACATACAGAGAGGCAACCCCGAATGCTTTTACAGGCATCAGCGCATCCCCGCATCCCCTTCTGTATGCAACTGTTGCTATTGCCAGTTGCGTCACTCCTCCCGTCACCCACCATAACCCTCCTCCTCCTCCCCTTCCTCCTTCCTCCTCCTCCTCTTTCTCCATTAATATGGAATGCACAATTATCACCACATCGCTATCGCGCTCAAATTGTGATAATGATCGCCATGGGCGTTCTCTTTCGTCTGCATGCAAAAAACGATTTGGGGTTACATTTGAATACGGAAATTTTGATGTAACGTTCTACTACATCCAGAGCGAAGATTAGAATTTATCTTCAATGAATGAATGAATGAATGAATGGTTTTTAATGACGTCCACGAGACCATCAGTCTATGGGACCAAGCACTGAAACTTTAACCATTCAATTCGAAATTTAAACTATTCAATTCGGCTATATTCACAGAAAGGGACGGAATGGCTTACATAATCGAATGGCTTACATAATCGAATTTGAATATCTTTTAATTGCTTTCACGACATTCTAATCGAATCAGTATTCAGGGAAGGGGCTCAAATTCATCGTGAAGGATTTTAATAGGCTTCACGAGACGCAGCAGTCTATGGGGCCAAGAGTACTAAAGCAAGGGCTGTCTTGAAGTTTTAAGAATTTTCATATATTGTTAAATGTCAGATTTTATTCTAGATTTTGATTAAAAAGAATTTTTCTAATAGTTGATTTGAATGTTTATATATGTTAGCACATTTCATAATGTAGTGTCATTTTATTTTTACTATTGGGGACATTTAAAATTATTTGAATGCATCACACATTTGTAATTAATTATTTTATTTTTTTTTTAATTAATTATTTTATATTTTTTTTAATTATCTCTGAAGTCGTTAATTTTAATTAAATAATTTTCAATAATTTGATTAAATTCATTATTTTTTTCTATTAGTTGAATAATTAATATTATTTAATTAATTCATTAAAATTCATCATTTTTCTTTTAATTCATATTAATTAAATAATTTTAAATTATTTAATTAAATTCAAATTCTTATCTTTCCACCTTAATTTAATTAATATTAATTTTCTTCAATCTTATTTGATTAAATAATTTCAAATTATTTAATTACAAATCTTAATTTCTTCTTACTTCACAATTAAATAATTTCTTAATTATTTAATTAATTAATTTTCCTCAACTTACACATGGTATATTCCATTTTAAAAAAGGGATTTTGTTTTCAAAATATCTTCCCTTCAAAATATCTTAAACTAATTCCCTTGAAATGAGGAGATATTTTCAATTAACTGAAACTCTCATTCAATTTCATCCATTGATCTCTTGATCTAATCTCATCCATTGATTTTTATCCTCCAATCTCCATCGTTGGTCAAATCTCTTAGAAATCTACAAAACAAGTCACCATCTTCATAAAATTCATTCACAATTCTCATAAGAAATTGATAATTTTTTTAGAGCATTTATCTATCATGTTTTGAGCATTTGAGCAGCATTTATGAATCAAAATCGTCAACAAACTTTTGCAATACCATGGGTTATGCACAATTGAGCAATCCACATATGGAGTTAGCATACTTCCAAATGATGGAGTGTTAGGTTTGCATGTGTCTTGGAGTATTTTGATCTTAATTAGAATTACATTTTTGATTTGTGTTGTATTCATGGATTCATTGTATTCAACTTCATTAGTTAATGGATTTAATTGATCTTTTACAATTTGTGGGTTCTTAATGTTTTTTAACTTTAATTGTTTTAATTGTAATCTCTAATCATTTCTTATTATTCTCATTATACATTTTGGCACACCCAGTGGTACCCACATCCTGGATTTAACGTCACTTGTAGTTTTTATTGAGTTACAGGGTACAACGACACTTTTGAAGTAGATCGATGTGTTTGATGTTCGCAAACCAATGCTTTTGAGGAAAATTGATGGTAATGATATACATAGTGACGCTTTTGATAAACTGACACCTCTCTATTTTCTGCAAATACAGGTTACAATGACGCATTTGATGCAACTTGACATGTTTGACATGACTCAATACTTCTGATCAGTTACAGCGATGCTTTTGAGGCATATCGATGCTTTTGATTTCATTTACAACGATGCTTTTGACTATTACAGTAGTGCATCTAATTTTGTTCTTTGAATTTTACCCTAACCCTAATGTGTGCTTGATATTTTTAGACTAAAATGTTTATGCAGTTTTGGCATACGTTGGGAGAAGACAAAAATCTAGAAACTACTAATGAATCTTCTTGCAAGGATTTCTTTATACTTTCAATTTCTTTAAAAAGAACTACACATTTGAATTTGGGTTTTAATAAAGAATTTGTTTGTCATGTTTGGTAAGCCCTTAGATATGTATGTTCTTTCCTCGTGCCTAGTGTAGACTTGGAGATCAAAAATACCTTAGGATTTGCATTCTATTGTATACCTAAGGATTTGATTGTCTATGTATGCTCTTCCCTTGCGACTCTTAAGAACAATCTTGGGAATCAGAAACAACATCATATATCCATTTAATTCAGTAGGAGGGTTGTTTGGGGATTTCATCGCCTTAACAATGACCTCAACCACGTTTACTCATGAGGTAAAGGGGGGAGAATGAAATTTGTACCCCAAAGTGTGACCAATGTCCTTTAAGCCAAGCCTAAAGATCCTTAGTCCACTAAGACTTGTATAGGTGATGAGAAAAGGGGAGACCCCCCTCAACTCGAGCATCCTTAGACGAGTCCACTATTCATGAAAACACTAAGAACCTTGTTTTTAGAAGCCTTTAAGACCATCAATTGTTGGCTTAGTAGGGTGTAGGGTACAATATCATGCCCGAAGTTACTCACCATGTACTCTTCTCTTGTTGAGGTGACACAATTCCTTGCTGGACCTAGTCCTTCTAAGGAAAGGGGTGTTAAGGTGGTACATGACCTTATCATAACCTAGTTAATCATTCATTTGAAGGTATTACGCTTTGACGGGCGGGCCTACTAAGTTAATACACCTTTTTACCACTAATTAGGTTGTGTTTTTTGAAGTGTTTTCTTGTTCAAACCAATGTTCTCCATATAGCGACTTTTCTTTGAAAAACTCACGCCATTATCCTACTTTACACCTTGGAGTCAATCCTACATGGGTGTTGCCACAATAGTGTGTCTCACTATTGGGACATCCTGATTTTTGTTTGAAATCACTTATATTTAGAAAAACTAATTATTTAAGCATTGAGAGGTTCCATCTAAAGGGTTTTAATTGAAGAGTGTTAGATCAAACCCCCTTAGATCAAACCCCCTTGGATAGAACCCCTTTAGTATTAAATCATACCCACAATGAAGTCTCCTTCGCACCTATCAAAATTTTGGCAAAAAAAACACTTTTTCTTTACCTTTTGAGGGATTGAATAAAGTCATTTAGAAATTATATCTTGCAAGATCGTAGCCCTCGAAATGATCTTTCCAACAAGTATAGTTTTGATATGTTTTCATTTTATAATGTATTTAATTTTCAATTTTTACTAAACATAGGTTTTTCACCAAATATCAAGTTCTTTGTTCTATAGAGGTGGAAAAATAGTAAACCATTGCAAAAAAATTCAAAAAATATCTTTTCCCTAAGTATTAGTGTCCTTGTTGGGGCGCCGGTCCTAGCTTCAGTTGGTTAAGGTGTTCCCTGTAGCAGGGCACCCACCATGGGTTCGACTCTCCGACGCTCCCATGGTACCGGTTGGTGTGTCCCGCCAGCACTGCCGGTCACGGTAAAAAGTTTACCGGCGGTGGGGGGTTATATGGGGGGCCGTGCTACACCCGATTCCCCTCGTTAAAAAAAAAAAAAAGTATTAGTGTCCTTGTTTCACCAAAAAAAAATTGGATTTTGATATATACACAACAAGTTATGTTTGACGACATACACCTATGTCCAAATTATAGTTACAGTGACTTCAAAAAATAATTAAAAATATATTTAACAAAAAAATATGAAAAAATATCCTTGCCCTAGATATTGATGTTAAGAATCTATATTTTAAAAATTAGAATTTTATCTTTTCTAAAAAAAAAGTTATGTTTAACGACATAAATGTTACTTTCTAAAAATGTTGTTTATTATTTAAAACTAGTTATTAAGGGAGATGTTGAAAGATTCATGATTTATTTTAGAAAAATTAAAAATGTATACATTTAGAATCTAAACACAAATTACCACAAATCACTAGTTTGCATCATCTTCAAATTCTTAATGGTTTAGTTGCTATAGGTCTCAAAAGGTGAAGATTCAGTTAAAATGTTGATATAAATGTCCATCTTGGCCAAAAAGTGAGATGTAGTATTGTGATTTCACCCACATGCTATTCTTTGTTGTATGTTATCTCTTTCTAGATCAAACAACTCAAAACTAGTCTTCAAAATAGTTAGATAAGTCCAAAACCCTAGATAGATTTAGGTTTAACTTGCAGAATCATGTATGTGTGTCACAATGACGCTTTTGATCTATATCACAGTGATGCTTTTGCAAATCTTCCACACTTCTGATTGCAACTCAACGCTTTTGATAAAAATCATATCAGTGTGTATGATTAGCATCTTGACACTTCCAAGAAATTCAACGCTTTTGATCCAAAACATACTCTATCAATCCATAAAACTATAAACTATAACACAGTAGCACTTTTGAAAAATCCCACAACACTTTTGCAATAAACAAACACTTTTGATAGGGGCAGTGCCACAATTTTGATAAGTTAAAGCAACGCTTTTGCAAGCAACACTTTTTGACTGTCAAAGCTAAATTACCTAAAATTCTTAAAAATTCTAGATTCTAAAATTCAACAGTTAGTCCTTGTAGAAACAGAGACTTGTATCAGATAGACCTATAGTCATAATTAGTCATCCCAAACAACAAACAAAGATTTTCATCCATCCCACACCATCCTTTCATCTTGGGCTTTTAGAAACACACCCTTTTAGTTTTGAACCAAACAACAACCTCATCAACAACAATAAACAACTCATCCACCAGCAACCAACATAAGACATAAGTCTATGTAGATCTCCTCTCACATCTTCTACTTTAGCCTTTGCTTGGAAAATAGTCATTTTCAAGTAAACTATTAAATTAGTATCAACCCTTGTGAGCAAAGCTTGCTTAGTAGTCATTATCTACTCCTAAGTTTGTAAACTCATTATCATCTTCCTTTGCTTGGACTCATTAGTCTAGGATGAGCAAGGATTATCTTCAACACTAATCAAAATGAGATCTAGTCAACTTTTGTCTTTTAGAGGTTTTCATATCCTCCATCCATCCAATCAACATCAACATCAAACTTTGGTCCAAACCTACTTAGCATGTCTCTTTCCAATTCCATTTTGAAACAAAACGTCCATCCAATTTAACATATCATCCAAACTCACGTCTTACAAGGTCATCAAATTTTTTTATGCCTATAATAAGATATCAACACAAATGAATAATGGAATCCAACCCAAGTAGTTCAAGCACTACAACAACCATGAGTACTTTTGAAACAACCCTTAAATGCTTGTCGTTGAGTTTAACTCTCGAGAGTATCAAACCCCCCAATAAAAACAACAATATCAAGTTGTCACTATAGAGGACATCACAAATGAACAAGAGGGATTTATAGAATTCACTAATGGACAAATCCTAGAGATACAACAAGATCCATCTATGGCTAGAGCACTTGATGCTCTATTAGTTGTAGACCCTAACTTGTATTTGCTCAAACTTGCACAAGGTGGTACTAAATTACCCTTGAACTATGATATTAACACACTTAGGGAAAAATCCCTTACAAATGATATGATATCTAGTGCACCTCTGTGTGAGAATGTGTCTATAGTGCATATCGTCATTGAACAAATACCACCACCTCTCATACAAAATACGCTAATTCAACCTATTATCACACCATTTGATACGAATTTCTTACCATTTTCTAAACAATACGTGAATTTGCTATACCACGCTCAACCCGTAGGTAATCAAACAAACCCAAATCTCCCAAACATGAACATCCCACCATTTTCAATCTACACATCCATATCAAACGCTAACATACCAAACCCACCAAATACCAACATGATGAACTATACAAACAATCCATTCACAACACCAACCCATTCACCTCATGTACATCCAAATGTCCCAAACACTACGCAAACATTGAACATAATAAACCCCACTAACAACCCCAATATATCAAATTACCTTCCCAACTCATAAAATTCCTTGCTTACTACAATAAATGATCCCACAATAGATATAGAAAAAAATTAT
Source organism: Sequoia sempervirens (assembly GCA_007258455.2). Classification (NCBI taxonomy): domain Eukaryota; kingdom Viridiplantae; phylum Streptophyta; class Pinopsida; order Cupressales; family Cupressaceae; genus Sequoia; species Sequoia sempervirens. The sequence continues at coordinate 140,168 of VDFB02338798.1, read as the reverse complement.
AACATCTCACATCTCTCACAACAACAACAACCCCCTCAACAACAAGTCTTTCATCAACAAATCCCTCAACAACACATCTTTCAACAACAAATCCCTCAACAAAATGTACCTCAAATACAACAACCAATTCCTCAACAACAACAATACATCCACCATCAACAATAAATACCCCAACAACAACAATGCATTCACCATCAACAACAATTCCCACAATACCAAATTCCTCAACATCAACAACAAATTCCCCAACAAAAAACTTTGTAAAATCAAACCCCACAACAATAAACTTTACCACAACATTAATACAACCCGCAACAAAACCCATCATACAACATGTATGATAACCTTCACAATATCCTTTCAAATCAAAATCTGGACACTATATAACTCATCATCCATACCCCAACACAACACATATATTCCACTAAACCAAACACCAAAAAACCCTCCTAATGACTTAGCTTTATAAATCCAAACCTTAAATCAAAAAATAATAACATATAATTGGGACACACAAATAAATCATACACTCTTACAGACCTATGTCCTTATTTGTTCAACATGAACATAACTCTAACACCTTTTCCTCACAATTTTGAGATGCCAAAATTTGACAAATTAAAAGGACACGGTGACCCATGTGAACATATAAGGAAATTCTATGTAGCTTGCTTAGAGGTTTCATATAATGATACATATCCAATGCACATTTTTCCATGAAGCTTAGGTAGACAAACAATTTAATGGTTCTCTCACTTACCCCTGGGTATCAAGGCATTCTAGGAAATTATTGACAAATTTGTAGCTCACTTCTCCTACAATATAGAACATGAGGTTACTATGACCAACTTTTACATCACAAAACAAAACCAAGAAGAAATATCCACATCCTTTTTACAAAGATGGAGAGATAAATCTAGTAAATGCAAATGGCCCAATCCGGAAAAAATAACTTGTGGACATATTTATTTAAAATATCAACACAAAAATCATTTTTCACCTATGCATACAATGTGCCAATACATTTGAAGAACTCATAAAAAATGGTCTAACAATCAAAAAATCTCTCATTGCAAAAGGGCTAGTCAAAATTTGCAAAGACAACAAGGATAAGCCTTCAAGTTCTAATGACAAACCACACTTATGGGATAAAAACAAGAATGTTACAAACAATGGCATTGTAGATGTGAAACTTATCCAAAAACCACAACCCCAACCAAACAATCAACAAAAAGTTCAAAATGCAAATCCTCCATGAGGACAACTTCCAAGACCTAATAATACAACTCAACATAAATACACTCCCTTAGAGGAACCTATCAAAACGGTCTTAAAAAAATTAGTCCAATCAAACCTCATAAAGCTTCCAGATCTAAGGCAATATGATGAACCGCAATTTAAACTAGCATGGTATAATGACAATGACTATTGTGAATACCATAGAATGAAGGGACATAAGACATCTAATTGCATGAGACAAAAATATAATTCAAGATCTTATCAACCAAGGTGACATAAATATTGATCAACTCCTTAGAACTTTCAAAAATAATGCTCCAGGGATATACAAGGATCCTATACTGGAATCATGGAAAGGGAAATGACAAAAATAAGATAAGAGAATATATCAAACTGAATAATTCCTTCAATAATGTCATAGGACACACTCAATGTGTGAACAATCAATTTTTTGTCATCATGATTCATGTAGAAATCTCGAGTGTGGAGTCACCAGACGACGAGGGAAGTTTATTGTTCAAGAAGATCCTTTATAGCCTAAAGGCATAACTAAGGTGCACCCAACTGATTATAATCTAATTGATCACCTCAAAAAGACCCCAACACAAATTTCTATTCTAGAGCTTTTGAGAATCTCACCCACATATAAGGAAGTCTTAGATAAAGCTCTCCTACAATCATCTGTACCCACTGATATAGATTTAGAACAATTCCAAGGCATGGTAGGGCACATTGCATACAATCATCACCTCATCTTTATTGGAAAGGATATTCCAACTCATACATATCATAATAATGCTCTACATATTGAAGTATTCATCCTTAAACATAAAATCAAAATATTTTTGATAGATAGTGGTGCGGGCTTAAATATTTGCACTCTAAAACTTGTTCAACAGTTTGGATACTCTAAGGAAGTTATTTAAATACAAAAGGGTATCACTATCAGAGCCTATGATGATAATGAAAGAGAATCAAAAGGAAAAATAAGATTATCTATCCAAGTTGGTCCTAAAATCATTGAAACCACATGTCAAGTACTAGACCTTGATCTACCCTACAAAATTTTCTTAGGATTCCCATAGATACATGCCACGTAGGTCATCCCATCCACTTATCATCAATACATAATTTTTTTGTATAACGAGATTAAGGTCACTATTTTATGGTGATCTTGAACCCTTCCATTATTGCAAGAACCTAGAAGAGAAATATAACAAGTTACTCCAAGTTCCCAACAATGATATAGCTACACATTCCACTTCCTATATTGATCCATCTACACTAGCCTCATCTACATCTCATCAACCAATACTCAAAATCAAGGTCCAAGTGTGAGACAATGGTTGCAGTGACTACAATCTCAAAGGGTCCTTCTATGTAGGACAACTTCCATCTTCTCCAAAGATGTATGGGAAACCACAACATATTGACAAAACCTCTACCATCATGAAGTTTGAGCCCACGGTCTTTTCTAAGTGGGTTGAACTCAATAAAGAGGTTATAGACGAGGAAGATGTTTCTAAATGGTTGTATCAAGATGAGCAAGAAGAAGCTCCTCTTCCTATTGATAAAAAAAAATTAAGGGTTTCCAAATGATGAAGAACATGGGATTTATAGGCTATGGTGGTCTTGGTCTACATTAACAAGGTATAAGAGAACCTATTCTTTTGAAAAAGTGACAAAAAAATAAAGGTCTTGGGTATGGTTCATAAGACAATGTTACTCCCAAAATCAAAGGTATCTTTAGTGAGGAAGTTCTAATTTATTTTGTGGTTAATTCACCTAATGATGATGTCATTGATGAACCTCCTATATATATCATTGGTCTATTTGAACACACATCTATTTACACCATCATAACCTTATCATTCACCCTGCTAGTCAATACAATAGCCTCCAACTTGTTTACCCCCAACTTATTGATTGGGACCAACAACAAGCTTTGATTCTTGATTTATTTGAAAAAAACAAAGCTATTGTAGAATTCATAGGACTCAGAGATGGCATACCCTCAAGAGATCACAATTTTTTTTTTGACATAGAACTTGATTCAAAATCATACTATAGGGGAGACCTAAATCCTTCTGTCACACAATTGAAATTTTAAAAATTAAAAGTAGATCCCCTAGAGAAAACCACAATGTGGCTCTTTGAGATCGAGAAAAAATCAAAATAAAGTATGTATCTAACGGTGAAAACCTCTCTAATGCGCCCAAGGATGAAGGATTTGATCTCCTAAACATCACTACATATCAAGAAAAATTAGAAGTACTCTTGGAAGAAGCACAACAAATAAATTTTGGAACAATCGACAACCCTCATATAACATTTCATGCAACATCTTTAGATCCCGAGGAACAACAAAATTTTGCAGCAGTCTTGGGGGAACGAAAGATCAACTTCACTTGGTATTATGCAGGAATGCCTAGGTTGGACACATCACTAGTGGTTCATCATCTGATAGTTTATCCTAAAGAAAAACTAGTAAAACAAAATTTAAGAAAGATGCATCCTCAAATAGCACTACATGTTAAGGTAGAACTACAAAAATTTCTAGATGTTGGCTTCATTTGACCTATTGACTACCCTGAGTGGGTTTCAAATCTAGTACCCATTTCAAAACCCACTAGGGGCATACATATATGTGCGGACTTCAAAGACCTCAACAAAGCATGTCCTAGGGATGACTTTTTGTTACCTAACATTGATATTATAGCAGATCTCCTGGCTAGACATAAGATGTCTCTTATGGATGGATTTTTTGGGTATAACCAAATTAGGATAGCACAAGAAGATCAACACAAGACATCATTCACATGCCCCTGGGTACCTATTTCTAGAATGTTATGTTGTTTAGTCTCAAGAATGCAAGAGTGACCTATCAAAGAGCTATGACAATGATTTTTCAAGACATGTTACATACCATCATGGAAGATTATGTGGACGACATCTTAGCAAAATTTGTAACAAGGAAAATTCATCTTGAAGTACTAGCAAAAAAAATTACAAATTGGAGAAATATCAAGTAAGACACAATCCTAAGAAATGTATCTTTGGAGTCACTTCTAGAAAAATATTGGGATACATAGTATCTTGTAGAGGAATCGAAGTGGACCTTGTCAAAGTTAGGGAAATTATTGATATGCCTCCATTGAAAACTCTTAAGCAACTCCATAGTCTACAAGATAAACTACAATCTATCTAAAGGTTTATATCATAGTTAGCATATAAATGTCACGCATTCACACATATTCTCCATAAGGATGTGACATTTAGATGGGAAGAAAAGTGCCAAAAATCCTTTCAACATCTAAAGGGATTATTTTGCATCACCACCTATATTAATTCCATCAATTCCAGACAAACCTTTGATTCTATACATCTCAGCGACTACAACCACATTAGGAGCTCTTTTGGCACAACATAATGATTCAGGAAAAGAAAGAGCGGTCTATTATAATAGTTGAACCCTAGTTGGATATGAGCTTAACTACACACCCATTGAGAGAGTTTATTTAGTACTAGTTTTTGCTTCCCAAAAACTATGTCATTATATGCTCAATCATCAAGTTAAGTTCATTTCAAAGGTGGATCCACTCAAATATCTATTGTCTAAAGCAACACCACAAGTCAAATGGATAAATGGGTTATGGTTCTCAGTGAATTCGACATAGAGTATGTCAATAGAAAAGCAAGAAAAGGACATGTAATTGTAGACCAACTAGCAAAAGCACTGATATACGATGAGAATCCTCTTATATCAAATTTCCCTAATGAAGCAATATTCATGGTCACTTCAATGAATCAATGGAAACTATATTTTGATGGTTCTCACATGTAACATGGATCGGGGTAGGAATCTTCTTCATCAACCTGATAGGTCTAGATAACAACTTGTTTTCTGTTGGTTTTATGCAGACTTTAAGATACTTTTAAACATACTTTCCAAACAATATTCCATATTATACTATCATTTTTATATCCATTACGCAAACCTAAACCCAAAAACATGGTGATGGAATTATCGTTTAATATATTAGCATTAAATGGTTTATATGAATATATGTATGGGAATGTTGATGGAATGCTATCTTTAATTATGATAGTTATCCTTGTGTACGTTTTTTGTGAAACTAACTTGTTTGCAGCTAAAGGAGGAACCATGATACACAACAGTTGTAGGATGAACCCATAGCAAAAGGAGCGTTGGACACCAAAACAGGGGAAACTACAGAAACAGATGAATGTGATGATAATTGGTTGAAGACACTTAATGAAGATAGAATGCATGTTATTATAATCAGTTAATAAACGCCGAAGAAGAGGTATTCCTTACATGGGACTTTGACAGATGGGTGTATGATTGCATGCATTATGTTTTGACAGAGTTCTAGTTTTGATAGGATTCTCCTTCTTTTTCAATTGTAGGTTGAATAATTCCAAGTCTTAATTTTGCACTCTAAATATCTGGGAGTGGAGTTAATGATTTTTTGTTAAGTTGTTGCTTTCAATAAAGATTCCCTTAGTTTGTATATAATTGTTGGTTGAATCCATAGGTTAGTTGGTTTTTCACAATTTTATGTTATATGTTACTTTCAATTTGAAACATGAATCCTCATAATGATTGAGTACGATTTGTGCAAGAATATTTTGTAATCTTTCATTTTATGGAATAAATGGAGATCAATTCATGGAATGCATGAAATATATTAGTTAGATTGAGTTTAGTTAAAGTGGGAATAGTTACTTGAGCAAGCCACTCAAGGTATTGTTCTTCACTTCACCTTTCAGTTATTTATTTATGTTGATAGTTGTTGTTAGTTTAACATTGTTCACGAATCGTATGAAAGTTAATTGGTATTTCATTTCTTGCTTATTATGAATTAATGCTTAGGAACATGCATATAATGATCATTAGAGGAACTCCGGAGCATAGTTCAGTTGAGTCAGTAGTCTTTATCAATTTTTAAGTTATTATAGTATCATTTCATTAGCAATAGTTTAGTCTCGACCTTTACGGTAGGTACCCGTAGCAACTAGTTTCAATTTATACTTTTACTGTTTTACAATTTTGTGAATTTCCAGTGATTAGAATGACTTCAGTAGGATAGTCTTGGTAGTTTAAGTCCATGAAGGCATACATAATGTTGCACCATCATAAGCTTACACACCTTGGTTGATGATTTAATGTAGTCTTAAGTAGTGTAAAGTGGATTGTTCAGTTAGTTGACCCTTTGAATTGAGTGGATTCCACCAAGTTTACAAAACATTAGCTTAGAACCTACATTTTTGGCGTTGTTGCCCGGGATAGTGTTATCTTCATAGACATGTTATTATAATTTTTCATAGTTAATTTTTTCTTTTCAAAGCATTAGGATTGTTAGATACCATCCTTTTCAACACCGAGATACTAACATTGTGCAGGACCATTGGAATTAAAGTCATATTTCATGTATGCGGATGCAGAGAGATCCCTTGGATAGATTCCTTCCCTCCACATGCCAGGAAGCTATTGTGGAAATTGGTGACCCTAGTACTCAAAGCAAAGGTACCACTGAAGAAGAAAATTCCTTTTCACCAACCTCTAGCACACATACAAAAGGAACATACCACACCATGGATGATGCAACAAATGATGATGATACCTAACCAACATTTGGGTTTCCTATTACTGAACAACAAAGGGCTATAGTGCTGAAGAACATCCCTGCTTCGGCTTTACCAATTTTCTATGGGTTAATGACTAAAGACCCAGATACATTCCTCTTTGAATTTGATGTCTTATGTAGAAGTTATGACTATAATTTTGATGCACATCGATTAAAGTTTTTTCCTGCCACTCTCAAGGATGCAACTTTCAGATGCTTTATGGGATTAGGTAAAGATGTTGTTCCTGATTGGGACACCATGAAGACACTATTCTTGGAGAAGTATCAGGATTACTGTAGAGGATATGACAGGAGGAAGGATGATATATTCTGAACAACACAAAAGGATGATGAGCCTTTAGAGGATTATGTTGAAAGATTTCAATTTGCTCTTAAGAAAACCCCCTAGAACAAGTTGTTAGAAGAGTCTCTCAAGCTAGTCTTTTTGAGAGGATTTAACGAAGACTGTATCAATGCCTTGAACCTCATTGGCCAAGGAGATATTTCTCAGCTACTATTTTCAGACATTTGTAAGGCATGTAGGAATTATTCTAGGACCTTCACAAAAAGGCCAAGAGAAAATAGAACATCAGTTCTTGGTAAATCTACTAGGGTTTCAAAAGTAGAGTTGAGCAATCTGTTATCCAATATGAAAGAGGATATAATCAGTCATTTGGAAACAAAATTGGATACTCTCCACATTAAGAAAAATTAGGAGGAAGTTGATGCTATGCTCACTAAATATTGTCCAAGCTGCAAGCAAATAAAAGCAAATTGTAAATGCAAAAGAGTGGCCAACATCCAACAACATAAAGTTGAGAAGCCTGATTTTTAGCCCATTGAAGGAGATGATGGAAAACTCTTTTATATAGCACAAAGGAGGCCATGTCAGTAGAGACAAGGTATGCCACAAGACCCCCTTAGCTTTAATTCATTTTTTCCTATTGGCAACCAAAACTTTTCTACCTAGAACTCTTAGCCCTGGCAAGTGAATCAAAACTAGTGGCAAAATCCTCAATGGCCAAACCCTCAACCAAATTGGAACCAATAGCCAAGTCCTTGGCCACAACAAAACTTCCAAGGTTCCAATTACAATCCACAATGGCCAACCTAGCAAAATCAATGGCAGCCTCAGTGGTAGAAAGGCCAGTAATGGCAACAACGAAATATGAATTATCAACAACCCATGCTCCCTCCTCCACAACAACAACAAGCTCTAATGCCTCCATCAGATCCTACCTCCCAACCACCCAAGCAAAAAATGCCCGCCTCCATCAATGTAGACGGTGGTGTATTCTAAGAGTTTGATAGCAGTCATGGTGTCTCTTGATCTCTGGTGTTGATACTCCTATGAGAAGCTTGCTCTGCAAGTATATTGTAATCTTTTGATTTTTGAATAATATATTGGGCGGCTTTTGGAGTGTGGGTTTTTTCTCCTGAAATGGTTTTCCCCACATAAATCATTCTGTTGTGGTATGCATGATACTTGTGTTTATTTATGTTTAAGTTTTTGTAACTGTTAAAAATCTATAAAAGTTTTGCATTATTCTCCTCTCAAGGTTAGTGTAGGAAGTTGTTCTGCTACCTTAGCTTCCTTACAAGAACAAGAACTATCCTATCTATTTGCAGAATCAAAGTCCATTACACTAGCTACAATGTCATCCTAGTTATTACTACCATGATGCATCGTGTCTATGTGTTATATCAAAAATAAGGAATGACAGAAAATCCCAATCCCAAGATATGATCAAATCATCTCTCCCATTGCCACATCTAATAAAGTCTTGGTGGATCAAGGACTTGTTGGACCATCTTCAAAATCAATGGTTAAAATTCATTTATTCTTCTATCTTCTTTCCACACTAACCTAGTATCATTATAGTCAACAAAAACATCATCAATCATCCTTCCTGCATCCACAAATCATCAACATGCATACATCTCACATTAGGCACAACATACCATAATAACGAAAAACATAATCCATTGCATTATCATTTAGGTTTTTTAGAATAAGAAAGATTTGTTATTCTAAGCATCTCAATATATTGCATAATCATTCATAGCATACATATTATAAGCATCATCCACATCCATATGCATACATCATCACGACATCATAAATTGCTTAGAAAAGTACATGAAAATAAATGCATCCATACATATCCATTGCATTGCATTACATCCATCCCATAACATCGCATCTCATGTACATCACATCATAAATCATCATCACATATCGCATAAATGAAAGAAGTGCATCCATCACATTGCATCCATACATAATCATATCATAACGCATAAACATAACATTGTATCATATCATATTGCATCCATACATCCATAAAGCATAAAATAAAGGCACATCACATCATGAATCTATATCATCTCTCTATCTCTCTCACACACACACATATATATGACTGTCATGGTACAATATATGAATCACTATGTTTGAATATCATCAAAATGTACAATGTACACGGGTCTATAAAAAACGAGCCTATGAGTGTATGTCTGTATAAATAATCAGGCTATTTAACAAAAAGGTGTTTGCAAAATCAAACGAGATCTATCCCTTGCTGGCTCTATCCCTATGACCTGGATGATTTGGTTGCCTAATGGAGGTGGAAGCACTCAACTGTACCTAACTTTGGTGCTCAAAATTGGGCTGCCTGCGATGGGGAGGGACATCTATGTAGTACAATGTCTACTAGTATGCCACCTCCTCCCTTGTTGTGCCATACAGCTATGCCAACATCATCTGTCCAACTAGCCTTTGTGCCTGCTGAGACACAACCTCTAGCTGCTATCGTTGGTCGACCTCCTATGCCAACTGAACATCAAATGTATGCCTAAGCTATCTCTCATGATTTCTCTATTGTTGGGCCTAGTCTCTCTTAACTGTGATTGCCAACACCTATTGTCAAGCCTGATCTCACTTAGCCATCACAACCTGCAACTACTATATTTCAACATCATAGGGATCTGGCCCCGATGGTGGTGGTTGTACCGACTGCTGCTGCACGGGTGGCTACTGCTACTGCTGCTGATGTAGTGTAGGTGGAGGTGGAGGTGCACTAGAGACTTGTCCATCATGATGTTGGCCATCCTAACCATCTTGTCCTCAACCTCGACCATCTGCCCCTTTGCCCTGCCCTTTTCCCTATCCATCCTATGGCTGGCCTCGTCCTCTGCCTACTTCCCTCCCTCTCAGCCTCCCTCGTGGAGGTATGCCTGTTGGATTTGTAAGTCAGGGAGGGGGTACAAACCAGACATCATATGTGGGAGTAGTCTAAGCATCAACCCACCCCTGATCATAGGCCCATGGCTTGACAACTAGCTGTCTGAAACCCTCAACGACCTCATGGGCCGGTACAGTGTGTCCCCAAGTCATCTCTCACGCTGATCTTGCAAAAATGGCAGTGTATTGATCATTGGGCTTGTCCTGCCTCTCGCTAAACTATCTAGCCACTCTATCTGGTAGGTACCTCTCGATCATAATGTGCTAATGACCCTGCATATACCAGGTCTGACGAGCAAAGAATAACTATTGTACATCATTGTACCAAGCCAACATCTGTATCCATGACCACCATCGGAACACTGCCATCTCATTGATCACTCTCCTCCAGTCGAGTTGCCCTGTGTGTTGAAGGGTGATGGCTCCTTTATACCTCCAAACAACCGAGTCATCTAGCTCCACATCTGCCATGTGGACAATTGGTTGGAGCACAAAAATATGCTCCCATGCCCATATATGTAAAAGAGTGACCCTTGTACCAATCACTTTTCCATCATAGTACACAAAGTCATGCATATCATGATAAAGGGAGGCAAGAATCACTGGCCCCCATGCATATTGGGTCCTCCTGAACAACATCCTATGCTAATCCAACCCCCATCGGGACTAAATCCTCTGCTTTGTCAATCTAGGGCAACCAACCTTGAAATCACTGTAGCAATGATCAATCTAAAGGTCAATGCCCGACCTCTGTACATCTCTAAGTCAATCTATGAGTTGACCAAGACAATAGACTCTTGGTCAAGAACCTCATGACAGGCATCATATCCTGCATCGCAGTCATAAATCATCCACTCTCCATGTATGGGCAGTCACAAAATATGTCATACATCCTCCAACATGACTGTCACCTCACCAGTGGGTAGGTGAAACAATGAGGTCTCGCTATGCCATCGCTCGCATAGTGTTGTCATCATTGCCCAGTGGGTCCGCACAATGGGCATGTAGGTGACATACCACAATCCAATCTCTCTAAGGTACTCCTATCGAAGCTCAGACAATTCATCAAGTCTGGACATAACAGTAGGCTGGTGCTCATGAGACATCAAAGGCTGGATAACCTCTTGCAGCCACGAAGGATGCGACATCAAATTTTGCTAAAATTAGCTAAGTTTAGATTTTTTATCCCCCAAAATGACAAAAGCGTTGCTATTTATGAAGGTATCGCTATAGTCTAAATTCCACACGACACTATACACATTCAAATTATAAATCACGACTAGCATCGCTATTCACACTGGCGTCGCCATTTGAAATCTGAAACCCTAAATCTAAATTGCAAATCAAGTAGGTGTGTCGCTATTCACACCCATGTCGCAGTTTGAAATCTGGAAACACTAATTTCAAATCGTGAAGTGCATCGCTCATTACAATGGCATCGCTAAAAAGGTGAAAAGCATCATCGATTCTCAAAATAGCGTCGCAATATGTTGACGCCACCCTAATCCAAATTTCAAAGCATAATAAATGCACTAAAAAGTCAAAATGCAAGGAAAGTTTCAGATTGCATACCGTTGGTCTTGCGCTTGGAGGCCTTTGGTACTCTTGAACCTGATTGGAAATGTGTCATGGGAGCACTCATTGTGCCATTTCATCAGGAGGTTAGAGCTCAAACTGCAACAAATCTCTAAGGTGTGAATGCACAAATGAATTGAAAGTGACCCTTCCTCACCTATTTAAGCCTAAAAATTAGGGTTTTTTGCCCTAATTTGAGCCAAAAGCTAGGGTTTTGACCTGTTTTACCTATTTCCACCTATTTTGAATCATTTTTTGCATTTATGAGACCATTTTTGGCATCATGGGGCCTATCTTAGCACCTGCACCTATTAACTTTTGTCGAGAAATCAACCTAAAATTCAAAATTTCCACCCGATTTCCTCAGGGGGAAGGGAACCAACTTATTCCTTCCACTGGGGCAACAGTGGGGCATCCAAAAATCAGATTTTATTTTATTTTTTGATCTAAGCAGCAGTTTTTAATCCAAAAAATTGTTAGTCTTTGAACCAATGTAACAGGTACCTCGCTTCAAAGAGGGGTAAAATGTAGATACTTAAAATATCCTGAATGATATCATTCACTCAAATCAGATATACTAACATCATTTCGTTCTAAAACCCATCCTCTTTTCGCTTAATTGATTAAATTAGCCTAGCTATTTAATTAATTATGTCATTTTCATCTATTGATCTAATTAATCTAATTGGGTTAATTCACCCCCTTTTATGCTAACATTTTGTCTTATTAAATTAAATACATCAAGTTATTTAATTTAAAACCCTAAGTCCTCTTATTTAATTAAATATCCCTAAGTCATTCAATTAAATATCACATCACTTTCCCCTTTTCATTAAATCACTTTATTTAATGAATATTGTCTAAATTCCCCTAATTTACATAATTGAAATTTTATGCAAATGATCAAATTACTAATAAATATAATCTTCCCATTTGCAAGGGAATATTCCAATGGAATATTCATTCCCCTTTTGCACATTAAAACTTTGTTTTAATTGGCTAAATATCTACTTTTCCTCACCCATGAGAATATTCTCTTTCTTCACTCATTTGAAAAAGGGAATATTCCTTTCTTGCAACAAACTTTCAACAAGACTTCTTGTGCAAGTTTTGAAAGTGTGTTTGTTTGGAAGAATATGAACCCTTGATTCTTTCCTTGATCCATGTGATCATTGATTCTCATCCATCGATGAAAATCCATGATCCATGTTTCATCTTTCCTCCAATTTTGACCATTGATTAACCTTTTTAATCTCAACCCTTTATTTCTCATTTGTCCTCCTATAAATAGGTCACTATTTGGAGACAAATAAATCCATCTTTTAAGAGAAAACTTATGTTGTTAAAATCATTTTCACTTGCACTCATATTTAGCACTTATTTAGCATCCTTTTAGCTTAATTTACTTCAATCATTAGCTTAGCTTCCATGGTAAATTAGGTGCATCCATTTAGCATGCTTTATAATTAGGGTTTTAAATCTTTTGAAGCTTGCATACATTTAGAGTAGATTTTCGTACACCTATATTGATCATCTTAGCATTCATCATGTTAATTTGGCATTTAAATCATGTTTTATCACACATCATTCATCGGTTTCGTTGATTCTCTTCAATAGAATTGATCAAAACAAGTTCATTATCCAAGGGATGGGGAAAGGGTCGCCATTCCACATCAATGTGACACCACTCCCCCAATAGGATAAGTTTCAATGGATTAGGATAGGTGTTTTTGAAGCTTTCATGATTTAATATGTTAGTTTTAATGAATTCTTAGATTAGTTTTGAATTGAATGATCTTATTGGGACTGATGTTGAGTTGCTTGAATGCACTTCGAATCCTCATGGATCAAATGTAGTCATCCCATACTAAGTTGTCGGTCATAAAAGGCAACCTTTGTGAAAGGGTATGATGGTTTGAAAACCACCCTTTGAGGCTTATATAAAGCATTTATGTGAGACTTGGAAAGGGGCATGACGATCACTCAAGGAAGAAGGTGGTTTAGTGGGATATGGACATTGGAGAAGTGGAACATAGTGTGTGTCCAACTCGGGGCACATTGTCTACTCAAGATTGTCTTGGCCAAGGCTATTGTGTATGTCGAGTAATTACTCTAGAGCATGTTGTATGCATGTTGAGTAATTATTCTTGAGCATGCTATGTTGTGCATGTTGAGCAATAGCTCTAGAGAATATCGTTTTATTTTGAATAATAATTGGGTCCTCCTAAAGTGTGCCATAGTTATAAGGGCCAAGACCATCAAAATCTTCTTAGGGTGAGAATGAACATTCCAAGTACCATGATTAATATAAGTACCAAACTTATTATTTTTCAAATATATTTATAATTATAAATAATATAAAGTTGGTTTAATTAAATTATTTAAAGATGTTATTTGTTCTTTTTTATCATATCCATATTGTTGGATGCCAATTTATATATTAATGATGGTATTCTTAATGTGTTTTGAGTGTTAAACTAGTTAACGTTTATAAATAAACATTTTTATGCATCTGTATCTAAATTATAGGTATACTTTATAACATCTAAACTTTAATAATAACACCAATTATAAATCTACTTCCATATAGAATTAACTATGATATAGTAAGTCTATTCAATTTTATACTTAAAGAAAAGTAGTATTACATTTTGGTATGAGAGCCAAATAGGCTATACTAATCATTTATATAGAGAATCATATTAAAATATGAAAAAGATACTTTTTAAAAATAAAACTAACAATGTAGAATAATTTTCAATAGAAAATGAATGAGGGATACTCTTAGTATAACAATTTATATTAACCGTTACCAAGTTGGATATACTTGGTTATTAAGACTCTAATATATAGAATGGTTGGATTGCTATTTATTTTGAAAGATTTGAAGCATAAATTTTGTTACAAAGATGTGAGAGAATAATACTATTATTCCTCACCAAAAGTATCCAATATAGAATATATGTAAAATTTAACACTTGAAAGTTAAAAATATACTTTATTGATATTAACAAGGAAATACGTTGAAAAATATCTAATGAACTACATAAACATCAACTCTTTAGTAGTGAGAAATTTTTAGCATACTATGACACCTATTCTTATAACGAGCCCATTACTTGTTTTGAACATCTAATGGAGTAGTTAATTTTTTAATAAATATGAAATAATGAGACACTTATTAGAATATGGAAAACTTATTAGAAACTTATTGGACCGAATTTTAACACGAGATAAATGATATCAAGAATATTTTTTTCTTGTGACATGAGCTCCATGAGAGAAAGACTTGATCACATAAATTGATTCTCAAATCTATAAGGTATTTCTCACATCTAGCACTTTCTTTTGTGGGAAAGCTAAACATTTTGAAGTGATACTTGAGTCAATTAAGATTTTTCTATTCTCCAAATAAAAGAGAAGTGAATGCTTTTCAATACTATAATTACTTAAGATTTTGACCATTATTAATGGTTGACTGGTATGCTATTCACCATCATGTTGAGATATGTTATAAAGTAATCTATATAACCTAGCAAGATCAAAAGGGATAGGTGCTTTCTCAACACATCTTGAGAAGGCAACCGACCACTTCTTAGTCTTAACATTTGCTAGAGAGCTTGAGGTTATTATTTATATATAGGGATTCAACCATGTAAATTGGTCAACTATCACTTACAAGAAAAAATGTGAGTGCCTCATGTTAGTTATGTTTCCAATCAAGGATCTTACATTGATTTAATTAAATTATTTAAAGATGTTATTTGTTCCTTTTTTTTATCATATTTATATTGTTGGATGCTAATTTATATACTAATGATGGTATTCTTAATGTTGTTAAGTCTTAAGCTAGTTAATATTTGTATCTAAATTATAGATATACTTTATAATATTTAAACTTAAATAATAACACCAATAAATCCGCTACCATATAAAATTAACTCTACTATATTAAGTCTATTCAATTTTATACTTGGAGAAAAGTAGTAATACAAGTAATGTGGATGAATAAACCTAATGATGCATAGAGCTAAATCATTTTGATACATAAACATAGGTAGCTTGGGTGTGCTCACTATTTGGAATTTTTTGTTCTATTGTTATCTCTAAGTTGATCCCATATATCTATCCTATAGTTAGCAAATTTATCTTGTGGTTCATAGATATGATCTTGCTGATTTACACTTATGCTCTCTAGGCCATTGGAATCTCTACTTCTTGCTAGTTGTCAAGGGTTGGTGGAATTTAAAAATATTTAAAGGAAGTCATTGGATTGTTTGGACAAGTTCTCCTAGGCCAAACACTTGGAGAGAGCAACTCTATGATCGTGCTAAAGTTTAACAAGCAACAAGGAATCATATAAATGCTCTAGATGATGATTCTAAAAATAAATGTTTTTCCTTTTAGTGTACCAATTGCAATTCTCTTCTAATAAATGCCTCATTTATGCAAATGACCATTCAATGAATGCTTGATGATTCTAGGATGTGATTTCATGTATAAATAAATGTCTTAAAATACCACTACATACCAATAATTACATGTAATGTGTATCAAGTTGGCTATTGGTGGGAATAGAATGGACAAGAGTCAACAAATTTTAGATTTAAATTTTAAAATTTGGGAGTCAGATTCACAAGCACGAAACTAATCTTGCACTTGTAGGATTTGACCTAAAATAAATGAATGGTAATGTTTAGACAATAGATGAATGCCTAGATATAAGAGATAACAACAAACAAAAAATATAAATGTCAAATATGTGAAAATATGTGTAGAAACAAATAATGTAAGGCTAAATATACAAGAATACATGTAAATGAGAATAGATGAAAGATTGAAAATGAGACTAATTGTACACTTGTAGGATTGATCTAAATAAATGAACGGTAATATTTAGGCAATGAATGAATGTCTAGATATGAGGAGCAATAATAGACAAAAGATATAAATATCAAATATATGACAATATGTGTAGAAACAAATGAAATAAGACTAAATATAACAAAATGCATAAAAACAAAATGAATGAAAGATCGAAAAATGAGACCAATTTCACATAAGATTATGACATTTGTCAATATATTATTGCATTACAATATTCAGTAAACCCAAAAATAACGGGAATTGACATGGGCATGCCAATTTCACCATTACACAAAATATCATGGCAACTTCGATTTTTTGAAAATGTTTAATTAATTTATTAATTTAAATATAGTGGGTGGCAGCGTGAGATAGATACTGATGAGATAAGAGGCCAATTGGTGGTGTGGTGGAGATTACGCTTATCCATTGAAGACGCCTCCCTTACAAGGACTGGCATTGGCCTAAGTTTTAGACTACTAGCCCTTGTCCCAGCAGAGCCAAGAACAGAGACAACAGAATGGCAGGAGTATCAGTTCCAACAGGCTTGATGAAGCCATTGGCAGGAAGGTCGTTGGGCTGCAGGATGCCATGCCGGGTGGAAAGGCGAGTGATGTGCTCAGCGAGCGAGACAGACGAATCGAACAAGGGCATGATTGCATTTGGGAAGAAGATGTCGACAGCCCTGGCGTTGGCGGCAGTGATGACGAGCGGAGCAGCGGTGGGGGCGGCGCAGGCGGACATAGCAGGGCTCACACCCTGCAAAGAATCAAAGGCGTTCCAGAAGAGGGAAAAACAGGCGATTAAGAAGCTAGAGAGCAGCCTCAAGGGGTACGCGCCAGAGAGCGCACCGGCGCTCGCAATCAAAGCGAGCATTGAGAAGACAAAGCGCCGATTCGAGAATTATGGGAATCAGGGGCTCCTCTGCGGCACGGATGGGCTGCCCCACCTGATTGTGGATGGCGACCAGGCTCACTGGGGTGAATTCATCACGCCCGGCCTCCTCTTTCTTTACATTGCCGGGTGGATCGGGTGGGTGGGGCGCTCCTACCTCATTGCTGTCCGCTCCGACAAGAAGCCCACCCAGAAGGAGATCATCATCGATGTGCCCCTTGCTTCCCGCATCCTCTGGCGGGGCTTCATCTGGCCTCTTGCCGCTTCCAACGAGTTCCTCACCGGTCAGCTCGTTGAAGACGAGGCCAACATCACCGTTTCTCCCAGATAATTTTATTTCCACCCACCCTCTTGTCTTTCATTCTCATATTTTCTTTGAGACTCTGTTATAATATTTCTGTTTCTGTTCCTGTTTGGGACCAGATGTTCTGTAACTTCTGAAAATGTGTATTTTGCTTGTTTATGCTCTCACACTACATTACATTACCTGAATTTTACTTATACATGTTACATTTTGTTTGTGTAAACTCACCACACCCATAGGGTCCAGCAATTTTTTGATTTCTGAGTTTAACTGTTCAAAGATGTGGGTGTTTTGTTTTGATCTTATATCTTCAATTTTTTGTGAATTTAAGCACTTAAAATGTGTTGTTCAATGGTAGAAAAGTATAAATACAAAAGTTAAAATATTTAAAGATGTTATTGAATGAGCCATAAGTACAAATATTTATGAGTCATGATCTGAAAGAAAATTCAAGAAAAACTTGAACATGATATAAACTAGCAATGGCACCTTGGTGTGCAATGGGTACGCCGAAGAGTTGTGGAATATCAATTAGAAAAAATGTTGATCTTATTTCAAATAAATACTCAAAATAAAAATAAATTATATTAAAACTGTAAAAGTTAAAATTTGAATTTTTATATTAAAAGTTACAAATAAAGTCAAACATAAAAAAGCTTATCTATCCATACTTCATGTTTGTAGTTGTATATGGATTTATTACCTCATCTTGATGAAAAATGTTTATATTTCTAACACTATCTATATAGATTTTATTGCCTCATCTTTAGTTTATTTAATTTCCCTTCAATTCAATTATTATGATTCTCCATTGTACTTATGTCGATGAAATTAATAATAATACACTTTGGGTTTCTTATGTCTATGGTAAATGTCAACTTTGGTTTTCCCTTTACACACAATTCAAATTGAGTCAAGGAAAAATATCGATCCAAAAGTAGAAGGGTAAGAAGAACATGGTTAGGCACATTATTATTTCATGATGTGAAAGGAAGGGGTCAATTCATAGATTTGCAAGTTTAAATTTTGATGGCCAATGGATGCCTAATTAATCATCTCAATTGAGTGATCCTAAGAATGAAGAAATATGTCTAGGGAAAGGTACTATTGTTCCTCCAGGTATTTGAGATGAACCAATTTGTAATCTCGATAAGTTTTAATTTTATGATTCCTATTCTTGTGGATGGAGTAGAGTTTTATTTTGGGGATCACAATCCTTAGGCCTATGATAAGGGGAAAATCTATTAAAATTTCGTTAGATATTTGATCTTATTAATGATTGATTGGTGAGACTCAAATAGTTGTGATTGAATCCAATCATTCTTTGGCCTTGAAGATTAGTTCAAAGATGCTCCAATATTTTATCCTCTTTAAGGAGTTTGACTCTACCAATTATTTTTTAATTTTCCTTACTACTATAAATGGTTGATCATGGGTCTTATTTGCATACTTTTTAAGGAAACATAATCTTGAAGGTGTGAAGTACTTCCTTGTTCTCTTTTAATTGATGCAAATGCATCTTTGTATGCTTAGTAGACCTTGTTGAAAATAATTTCTTCATGGGTTATGTCTTGTAATACTTTAACCTAAATTATTGATCCTTATTATTATGTTGAATCCAATAACTAGGGGTATTCTATTGAGATTGCCCCCTATCTTTTTGATATTAATGAAATCTCATTGTCCCTATCAAAATGACACTCGATTATCTTAAAAGGTATGCCTACTAATCAAGATGAGGGATATGTGTTAACCTTAGCATGGAGCTAAGATTCGTTATTACATATTTTACAATCAAAACAAATTAGTATGAGACAAAAACACTTCTTCACTTTAGTATATGATAACATTTTAATTATGATCCATAAGGCTCCAAAAAGATTAATAAGAATAAATAAAATAAACATAATTGGTCTTTGAATCAAGCCTACCTTATATATGCAAAGCTCCATGAGGGTTTAACTATATTTTTAGTATACAAGCTTGTCAAATGCAAACCAAAGAACCTTTATTAAGTGTATAACAGAAGTGCACATGAAACTAAATATTGATATATTTATATCCATTTATATAATCTCTCTTACTTTATGGTTTCCAATGCAAATCTTAAAGCATGTTAGAGAGGTTCTCTCACAATTTATAAGCTTGAACTTACTATGGTTTTCACATGACTTGTACAACTAATTAATGACATCATGTAAGATCTTATCTATTCCTACTTCACTAATGAGAAAGAGGAAATGTCTATAAATTATTCTTAATACTGATCCTTTGCTTTAATAAATGATGTTTTTTATGCAATGAAGGTCTCAATGGAGAAGAAATAGCTTCAAATAAACTATTTCCACTTACAGGATTGAAACACAACTGAAAGAAAAGCTCTTAATTAGGCTCTATTATAAACAAGCTAATGTTATGTTTGTAATAGGGAGAGAGGGATAGAGGGATAGATAGAGGGAGAGATAGAGAGGAAGAAATAAAGAGATGTAGAGGAATAAGGAGAGGGAGAGGGAGAGGGAGAGGGAGAGAGATATTGATAGTGAGATAGAGTGATAGAGAGATAGAGATATAGAGAGAGGGGGAAAGGAAGAGAGAGATAGAGAGACAAATAGAGATATAGACA
This sequence comes from Sequoia sempervirens, assembly GCA_007258455.2. Lineage (NCBI taxonomy): Eukaryota > Viridiplantae > Streptophyta > Pinopsida > Cupressales > Cupressaceae > Sequoia > Sequoia sempervirens. The sequence continues at coordinate 119,772 of VDFB02338798.1, read as the reverse complement.
AATAGAGAGAGGTAGAGATAAACAAATAGAGATGGAGAGAGAAAGGAGAGAGGTAGATATATATGGGAAGAGAAAGAAAGAAAAAGGTAGAGATAGAAAGATAATATGAGCGATAGAGATATATAATATGTATATTTATTGTTTAATTAAATATTCATTTATAATGATACAATTTTTATCATATCAAATATTCTATATAAAATAAATGTAAGTATATTATATATAATTTAATTTGTACTTTTTTATAATATTATTATTATTATTTATATTATATCGAAAAATATATAATAATAAATATAATTATATAATATATAATTTTATGTGAAGTTTAAAAAACATATTGTATTTAGTGGGCGGATGGGTGGGCTCCCTTCCTGCGCCTCTTTTCGCCACTCGAATTCCTGAGTGGGGTGAGGTGGCTGCGGGACGGTTCGATGTTTGCTGAGTTGGCCTCGCCATAATATTTGACGTCAGCTATTTGCCGTGGGGAGAAGATGGTGCTTTTAATGTGCTCGGTTCTCGTTTTCCGCGGAGCCTTGGTGTTTGACAAGGAGTATGTTTGGCTTTTCATTCAAGGTGTCCATTTTGCGACACGTCGGGTACGACATTCATTGATAAGACTGTTGAATGGATGGGTGGCGTCTCACTCCACTCGAAGTGATTATGGTTTATAGGCGGATGAACTTCGTCCGTAGCAAATCTTCATGGCTAGGACGGGATGATCGGCCTGCCATTATTCCATCTCATGTGCGGAGGCCAGTCGGATCCTCTCACGGGTCTATTTATGGATCTGTTGATATCTTTTTTGTTGCTCTGTCTTCGTATTTTGGCATAGTTTATGTTTCTGTGCAGGGTGCGGCTGTCAACATGGAGAGGTCGACAAAGTCAAAATTTACCATTCACATTTCGGCGGAAGGCTTGGAGTGCTTTGGTGTCGACACTCCGATCTCTCTGGTGGCTATGAAGAGGCAAATTGCCTTCAGGGATGTCACTGATCAGAGACTAAAGCGTATTCTGTCCGTCGATGATCCGGTGTCGCTGGTTGCGGTTAAAATGATTCTTGGTCAAGAACATCTGCAACGAAGGGAGTATGCTAGGGATAATGCCCATGTCTCCTCACGATTTCTTGCGGTGCTACTGGACTTGGCGACCCCGAAGAAGGTGGCATTGGAGATGATGGAGCGCTTGTTCCGCGTCGACCTGCTTGGTGGTCTGGAAGAAACCTTGAAGGCGGCCTTCTTAGGCAAAGGCATTCCGCGCCCGGCTGACTTGTCTCTTTTATGGGATACGGAGGAAGCTGTTAAAGTCTACCCTTTTCTCTTAGACCTCAAAGGGCCCGCCCTGTCGAGGCACAAAAAGCTTGCGGAGGTGGCCGTGGAATTTTTAAAGAGAAAATTGAAGATGGTGATGGTCGAGGGAATGGTTTGGATAGATGGCTTTGTAAGTTTCGCGGAAGTTAATGGTTTTATGTGAGGGTTGGCCTCTGTGTCTGGTGCTTTCATTTTCGTTGTTATTACTGTCTCTTTTGGTGGTCCTCGGCTCTAAATTTGCAATTTTCGTTTTTGCTGGTCGTGGGTCGGCCTGTGACCCCTCTCTTTATTTCTATGGTTTCCGTGGAGGGTCTTTTGGTGTTGGTTATGGGACTGATGCTATCGTAAATTTGTGTCTCGGATGGTTGGTGTTTTGCTCGACTGTGAGCCATGGATAGTTCTCCTGCGATGCAGACGTTTGTAATTTTCCTCTATTTCAATATATAATCTTATGTGCGTATCAAAAAAAAAAAAACATATTGTATTTATATTTAATAATTTTTACTATAAAATATAATATAAATATAAATGTAACTATAATATTATTTTAAAAATAAATCTATATTGTATAAAATAAAAATATAATATTATAATTTAATTATATTTTAATTTATATTATATAAAATATTATTTAATTTTAAACCATTTTAACATCCACGTTAAATTTTTTAAAAAATAAAATAACAATCTCTATTATTTTAATTATATCTATATTTTATTATTGAAGAATAGACAAAGCATGTCAACTGTTTAACAGGGACAATATTATTTTAATTTAATTAAAATATTATTATTTATATTTATTCATAAATTTTCTCCTCCCAATATATATATTTAGTGTTTTATAATTTTATTTTATTTTATTCTTGTTTTATAATTTTATAAATTATTATTTTAATTATGATATTGCTATCAGGATTCAACCGTGTAGTTTCGAGTCAAACTCATTGACCCATGTTTCATGAGTAGTAGAAAAATACCTCCTACTTATTATTTTAATGTTAAAATAAAAATATTTATTATAAATTTAAAGAAGATTTTTTTAATAAAATGCAACGTTACTGCTTGAAACTATGAAAATAAGTCAAAAAGCAGTGGACCCCTGTTGTAAAATTCTGATGGAGAATCTTAATTAACTGTGGGTGAAAAGTTAGCAGAATGCGTAATGAACAGGGATTAGGATTCTTGTACTGTAATGTCTCGTGATGACAAAATAGAATGCAGACAAATTGAAAAGGCTTTGCTTCTTCTTAAAACCCTACTAAAGAGATAAAGTAGTAGCAACAACTTTGGTTAGTTTATTTGGGAGGACATCAATGTGCTAGCTTAGCTCCATCGCAGTGAGAGATTAGCATTGCTCATCTTAAAACCCTATCAAGTCAACTGTAATTAGTTACTAAAAAGACAAAGTGGAGAATGATGTGTTACAGGCATGAGTTAGTTTCCCATTTAATACCAATAAAAACTTACCTGAGCAACAAAGCAGCAAATTTTAGAAAATCTCTGCCTCAAATTGCATTCGACATTAGCAAATTTTAGAAAATCTCTGCCTCAAATCTCTGTGGTAGCGTTTGTGTTTTTGGGTGTAAAGAAAAATAAACGATTTACTAACGTTTCAGCGGAAAAACTGAAGCATCGAAAAACATAGGAGGAAATAAAACGAAGAAGCAGTTAAACTGGCAACAATTGCAACTCTGAAGAAATCGGTAAAAGAAAAAATATGCAACGAGAAGTGGTTAAACGAGAAATATATATGTAAACAAGAAGCAGTTTATGGGCATCTTGAGGATAACTGAACTCCACTCGCCTGCGTAATCAAAATTTTTGTTGCCTCCAATCCTCGGGCGACCACATTCTTTGGTACACGAGAGCTCCCCGACTTAATGCTGGAGAAAGCGTGCTCGTTACGTCAAACATATGCAAGTGGGACGTTGTAATAACGACTTTAAGGAGGAAACCCACGCTGTTCTTTTTTTTCTTCTTATACGGATTAAAAAACATTCAATGGACGAGATTTAACTAACCGAATTGCATTGCTTTTAGTGATCTTTTCAAAGTTGATTTCATTATTTAGCTTGGCAATTCTCAAATAGGACACGCCTTCAGCGTAATTATAATAAAATGATAAATTTTCTAACAATTAATTGTATTCATATAAAAATTAAGATTAAAAAAATATTTTTATACTCGTACTTACAATTTTAATTCACTAGATTATTTTATCATTAGGATTGACAAATGCCTTAAATTGACTGCAAGAACATCAAATATTCTTTGCGAGGATTGCAAACATCTCTAAACCCTTTTTGATATAAGCTTTTGCTAGTATGATTCACATTAATGCAAGATTCATAATCAATTTATTACACCCTTTAATTAGATTCTAGATTTTTTACATGCATTAACTCATTTATATTGTCTCATTATCCATCCATTTTCTACTTCAAATAGGAGCTATGTTCAAATTTATTTAATTAGATAATATTGGGTAAAATAATCAATCAATTTATTAAATATCGATGAATTAAATTTCATTGTTAAATAGTTAATAAATTTAATGAATTGGGCCTTCAAATATTGTAACATTAAATTTGAGTCAACACTACTTGTTGAAAGTATTCTTATCATAAGATGAAATAAAAAATTTACACCTTGCAAGCTCATAATGAAGAAAATCTATAGATGCCCACTTCATAGACGTGTAAGTAATTTGCATTACAATCACAATGTTTTAATCCATTGGCCACTTATTGAGGCCTATAATAATGTTCTACTTAAGAAATGCTAAGATGCTTTTGTCAAATACCCTTACATAGGTTTTCAATTCAACCCTTCACAAAGTTGTCATTTCTAGTTTTCAACCAAGAAAAAACATCCATGGATTAATATTTCCAAATCGTTGTCAATTTTTTATTCATGATGAAAAATAACATCTAGCATTCCAAAATGATTGAATAATTGTTCAAGTTGAACAAGGGGAGAAATGATAATCCAAGAAGAACAAAAATGGAATGACTTCATTCAAAGTTTAATAAGATCAAATTTTAAAGATATATGAGCCAAAAAATATATATGTAATAATTTTGGGTGGTAACAAGTATGTATTTCTTAGAAACATTGTCTACTTAATGAACAATCACATATAGAGGTGAAGTTATGGGTGCTCTCAATTTTCCCACTATCATTTTCACCTCAAATATTTATATAGCTCATTTTATCTTTTAGTGTGCTAAGAGTTCCTCCTCAAGGGTGAGATCCATTCCCATATTCTTTGTAAACAAAATGTAAACATCTTAGTTGATGTTACTACTATTTGGAGAACTGAAGATCCAATCTTATGTTTTTTGAGTTTTCTAAAATTTGGAGTAAACTTTGGTTTCATCATGATATATGTCTAGACAATAAACGTATAAATATGTCCTTACTGAACATGGCCACTTCAAAGGCTTTCTAATCTAGGCTTCACAGAGAGGAAGAATGTGTGAGGATGCTCGCTTCTATACAAAAAATTGTGTGACAAACTTTCCCTTCCTAGTTAATGATCTTAACGCAAAGGGAGTTATGAACCTTATTTTTATTGTCATTTATGTCAAATGCAAAAAATTAAATTTAACACAAAACGTTACATCCCAAATTGTGACGTTACAATTTACCATCACTAAATAGAGTAAAAGTGAATTCTGGAGGTGAATTAATGATGCTTGTACCTTGTTTTCAATATGAATGTTGTTTCATTTGATGTTATTCTTGGTGAAATACTGCATAAAAGAGAATAGAAGGTTATTGATTTGTGAAGAATCTAACTTTTGAAATGTTTTATGTATTCTGCTTTGTTTTGAGCATATGACTCCCGTTGTCATGTCACAGTGTGCAGGTAAGAGGACAAATCCTCCAAGCAGAGGAGAAATATCACTCGGGGAGGAGCTTGGTCGGGTAAGCAGTAACGAGTACCAAATGAGCATACACACACGTCAGTATAGGTTCTATGAAGCCAAGTTAGTTATGTTGGTCTAGATAAGCCATCCTTAGGATTTTGGAGTTATGTTTACTTCCTTGTGCTTTGCAAGTGATGATTACTTATTTGTCTGACTTACTGTGCTTTGACCTTTGTGTGGTGAACGATGTAATTGATATGTGTTAAAGGTCGAGTGGGTACGTATACACATGTATACATTGTGTACACATATCTAAATGTATAGACATATCAATACGTGCATACGTTAAGCATATGGATATGCTTGTACGCATGTGTCGACATGTACATATGCATACATACGTATACACAAAAAGTATATATGGAAATACACATGTTTATACGTACACAACCCGCCTAATATCTTTGATATAGATAATATTTCAAATATTATTGTCTAGAAGATTTACATATTTATTTATGTATAAATATATATATTAATAATGTGATTATTAATATATACATAAATACGTAATGAATGTGTAAATATTTATATATTTATATATTTTATAAAGTATATGTGTTAATACTAAAATTAATATATATATATATATATATATATATATAGATATATTAATATTTAGTAAAATACATATATATAAATAAAATATGTAAATATATAATATTAAATGAAAAAACATTGAAAATTATTTGCAAATGTTTAAAAGAATAAACATTGGACTTTATTTCATAAAGGATAATATGCGCAATATATAGTGGAATGAAATATTTGAAAAGTAGCCGCTAAACTCTAAAAGTATATTGCAAAGGATCGAAATATTCTAAAAGTGAAATATTTGAAATGCAAACTATTGGAAAAATTAAACAAAATACAAACATGAACATTCCCGTGAAAATGAGGAAGCTTTCTGCGCAGCAAAAACGCAGGAAGAACATTTCAAACTTAAAAGTAGGGGAAATGGCAACAAATTTCTGTGCTGTAGCAAGCGGAGCCTTAACCTAAAACGTAGCAAGTAAGTCTTTTGATTTCATGCGACTGGCAAAAGACGTGTACCTGTAGGTGGCATTTTTGATGATTTGAGTTGAAGAATTCTTCGACTGCTGATTCAATGAGGTCGAATCACTCTTGTAAAACATGACTTAGGGTTTATAAACATGCCATGTGACGTTTTGACTAAGTAAGCATGTCTGGTTGTCATTTTACATGCCCAAAATTGAGGATTCTGTTGCTTTTATGGCTTATAAATACTCCCCTGCTCTCCATTCAAAAGGTATCCTTTTGCAATTCATCTTGGACGTATTGGAGAGTTCTCATATTAAGTTTTGAGCTACTACTGTGAATTGATAATGCTGCTTTGCATCATAATAATTTTAGTGAGAGAATAAGAGTCTATATCAGCTACAATTTTTAGACTGTGTTAAATTATCTTAGGGAGAGGTGAATAGCAATTTTCCAGTGGAGAAGTTTAATTTAAGGAGAGTGTTTTGGGAAAGAGAGTTTCTACATTTGAGAAATAGGAAACTTCAGTATGCCATTTTCGTTTGATAGTTGTTGTCAGAACTGTGTTGGGAAGGAGCTCAATTTTACAGGCATGTTATCTAAATTGGGATTTTTGCTTAGATTATCTTCCTTTTTATTCTTAAGTTGCTAGTTGCAATTGGTATGAAATATGTACACTGTTCTTAGCAATCAAATATTGTTTTGATAAGTTGGTAATGAATAATTGTTTAAGGGATTTCATTATAAAAGAGGGGTAAAAGATTAAGGGATATCAATGCATTTAAAGGAAAATGTTTGAGCAAGTCAATATAGTTAACTAATAGATTTAAAGGAGTTTTATAGAAAATGGGGTTTAAAAGAAGGGAATCAAATTGTTTTAAAGGCATAAGGATAACTTAGCTTTATATGCATTATGCTTTGAAGGTAAAGTATGTGCATTTGCTTGAAATTTATAATTTTGTATGATCTTCGTATATGGAGAATACATAGAGTAAATATTATCCTCTAGGAATGAAATGTCGTCAAACTAAGTATGATCCTTAGCTTATGTTATTGGGTTAACTCTGACAAGCTTCACTCCTAGGATAAAGATTTCCAAAAATAGGAGTTAGGATATTAGAGACTAGTTTATTGACTCATTTCTAGTAGACTGATTGAGGTAGGAAGTCTGGGGTAAATTGAACCCATTGAAGGACAGCCTACGCGTAGAGTAAGATAGCCCAAAGTCAAATCGTCCTTGAGTAGTGTTTATGATAGATGACCTTCATTCGAAGTACTGAATGAGAATACTTTGGCCAAAGTAGTGAAAGGTACGACTGCCACATAGACGCGAGTTAGTTGAGACTACACTATCAGTTCATTGTGATCCGAGTACTAGTTCGAGATTGTGAAATAGCAAGGTTCTAGTTGCGTAGGACACTGCACTATGCTCAATTGGTAATCGTTAAAGGATACCCTACCAATCTCTTCTTCGAAGGGAGAGCCATCTATCTAATGATAGGTGTGCGAGGGACCGCATTATAAGTCCGTGGTTGGCGGAAAAGCGCCCGAGTGATGTTTCTCCTCCACAGCAAGCGGCCGATGTACCAAGATTTGAAAGGACAGACTCCTGGACCTTCTTACTTCTATTTGTGCAAAAGCTTATGAGCTATGTATGTAACTGTATTACTTTTGAACTCTGATTTATATTTGCAATGGAAATGAAATTCATGTGGAAACATATTGTAACTTGTACATATTTATCAATAAAGAAAGGAATTTTTTTTTGTATTGTCTTAGTTACTTGTTACCTTTACATGTATAAAGTTTCATTTCCTTGGAAATTATAAAAATTAAAACCTTACCTTGAAAAAGAGTTAATAACTTGTTAATTCTTACCAATAATTCAATTTATCTCTAACTTGATTACCAAATAGTTTAAAATATTGCTAAGAGAATTATTTTTTCATAGGGAGACCTAAACATACTAAGTGAATGCATTCTTTTAAGGAACTATTATTAGTGATTTTCCTTTGTGATTAAAGTTTTATTCCTTTTTAAAGTAATGTGAATCTAATTAAAGAGATTTATGTACTCGAACCAACTTCTTTAAGTGTAAATCTTTCACATGAAATAATAAATAAAGACAAAAATATTTCATCATATTAATTTTTTACGAGTTTGATAATTACTGCTATATAAATATGTAATTACAAGGAAACATGTTGCACAATGGTGGTATACTCAAGTGGTTTTGAATCAACATATGTTACATTTCTACCAACAACAAAATTGTGCATTTCTATTCACATTTTGATAATATGAACCATAGGAAGGGTATGATATATGACTTATAGATTGAGAATCTAAATTCCCTTTATGCACTATTGGATAAGATTGATAATTTGAATTTTTAAGGTAAGAAGCTCAAAAGCATTCATAATATCATGTGATGGACACAACACCCAATATGAATACCCTATACCTAATTGATCACAACAAGCAACTTATGATCTTCTTGGCATAATTTAGTAGGATGATAAGTATATGATTGAGTTGCTTTCAAGATGGTATAAAAAATTGTGGAGATTGAGAATGAGAACCCTCTCTCTAATTCACTAGAGAAAGAAATGATGGAGGTAGTTCCATCTTATCTACAAAATAAAGTTGTAGGAGCTGAAAATTAGCTCACACCCCAAAATCACCTACAAAACAAAACATAGCCTTCCACAAGAGATTATGACAAGATAATAACTTGCTTGATGTGATATGATACAAATGTACAAGATTCTTGCTTAAATAGGAAAGGTGAGGTATAAGATTAGATAAGAACATGACATGTGTCTTAATCCTATAACATGAGACAACTAACTCAACTAATAATAAATGCCCTAGGACTCAAAAATTAAATGTCAAGATATAAGATAAGATCTAAATGATAACTAAGACTTCTAGAAAGATTCCTAGGACCTAAGTAACTTAACATGTGAATATGACCTACTAGTGGACTAAATAGGTAAAATACGATATTCACACCAACCCCCCTTAAATGCATCTTAGGGAGGAACAAACCAATGCAAATGATACAAGGATGGGTCTCAACTATGAGGCCATGTACCAATGATATCTCACGAATGGAAAAGAGAAAAACCACATGGGAAAAAACCTCTCCAAAAGAGAGAATGCATAAAAATAATCATGTACAAGTGATGAAAGAAGTGATGAATGGAGGACTCATCAATACCCCCCAAGGACTACATCTATCATAAATATACAATTGATAGCCCCCCATAAGAGGGATAGAGAGACTATGTAGCCCTCCCCCCCGCCCAACCCCACAATGTATAATCTTCTACAAAAATGGTAAGTGCCTAAACACAAAACATGATCCATTGTTAAAAAACAACTTGTCTTCCTTTTAGAAGAAACAAAACCAAGTACAAATGCAAGAATGATTCTCATTTCAAATAGGAAGATATGAAGAAGCATGATGAAGTCTCTAAAATTTGCTCATGTGTCACCTTGTCCAGTGAGGATGAAGATGCCACAATCGAATTAGGTACATGCCCAATCAAAGAAGGTGACAAACAAGGAACAAGAGGAAACAAATGTTGAACAATCTCCAAAGATAAGGATGGTTTAGCAATAGTAATGCAATGACTATCATCAAATAGGAGAGATAACCCATCAAATATGTCCTCTAAATGTGAAATGTGAGACTCCACAAACAAGTCTAAAATACCTATCAAGAAATCATCCCCTCAAAGATATATCTGAAAGACTATGATTTAACTATTGTGAAGAATCATTGGAAGTTGTCAAAGAAGTGACTCTGAACTCTAATGAAACAATAGAAGATGGATGGTCCTTCTGAATAGGAATGATGAGAGGCTCAATCAATGAATTTGCACAAGAAATCAATGAAGGTGAAGGTACAACAACTATCTCTGATGATGAAGGAACATATGAAGAAACCTTGTCCTCATCTTTTGAAGATTCAAAGTACTCCAAAGAATCAAACTCTTGAATAGTATCATAGTCATAGGGTATCTTGTTTGAAATATGAAGAGGCATAAGACAATTTGAAACATGATCATCTGGGAATGGTTTAGTATCAAGATCTCCATATATCTCCTAAATTTTAGTCCAAAGAGCATGAGGACACTGAAAATGAATAAGAGAATTCAAAATTTCATCAACATGTATAACAATAACTCCTAAGACATGATCCCTTTTGCAATTCCAAGAAAATTTCTTACTAGGTGTACTTGGAGGGGGAACAAGGCCATACAAAAGTGACAATATATGAAGCCAATGGAGATGTTTTATGATTCCATCTCTCCATTGTTTATAGTTTCCCCTTTTCAAGATGATCACAAAAGGATGAAATGAAAAACCCATAGTGATCAAGATAACTCTTCAAATTTACAAAGATAGAAATATTCAAAATAAACTAGAAACCCCCAAACATGATGAATAGTATAAATGAAGCCTTCCCAAAAGGACAAAACTTCTCCAAGTGTTAGAATGTCCAAGTAATCAGTCACAATGCGATATTTGAAAAAAAATGAATAAAATACACTTGGAACCGAAACTAGAAAAAAGTGTATACAAAAATAGAGCTTCTCAATACCTTTATGATACCACATAAATCATGAAAAACAAAGATCTAGGCAAAAAGTTATGAGCTCTAAGGTATAAATGGGAGATCTAACTTCAATGAGAGATACAATATTCTAGTAGTAAAATCTGAATAAAACTTGCGTCACTAGAAATATCTCATAACCAACTTTCTAAGGATATCTCGTTTGCCAAAATTTGGCACCCGAGTCAAAAGTTATGGCGATTTAAAAAAAAAACTCGATTAAGGCTTGAGGGGCCAAAATTAAGCCCCCTAGGGGCTGGAGGACTAGGATGAGCATTGGTATGATAGCTATTTAATCATCGAATTTAACATATTCCTCCATGACAATCATTTGGCTGTCAAATTTAATATAGTCACCCAAAATTTTAAAAAAACCACCATTTTTTGGGTCAAAATATGAAGTATTTTATATGAAAATGGGGGTTTTTGGCCCTTCTAGATTCAATGGGTTTATTTTGACCCAAAATACTCCAAGATGAACCTACAATATAAAGCCACAAAAAAGAAACCCCCAAATCTGGTGTTTCTTTCAAGTTTTTTTGATTCTCTAGGTCATCATATGATGCAAGAGAAGAGCATACTCAGTTTTACTAGATTCACCAAGATTATCAATCTAGAAACAACTCATGCACAAAATTACCCTCAGATTTGAGAAGGTGTTTGCAAGATTGGTGCTTTGATACCATGTAGGAGCTGAAAATTAGCTCACACCTTAGAATCACATGCAAAACAAAAGATAACCTTCCACAAGAGAGAATGGCAAGATAATATCTTTTTTGATATTCAATATGATACAAATGTATAAGATCCTCTCTTAAATAGAAAAGGTGAGGGATAAGATTAGACAAGATCATGAAATACGTCTTAATCCTATAACATGAGACAACTAACTCAACTAATATTAAACGACCTAGGACTCAAGAATTAAATGCCAAGATATAAGATAAGATCTAAATGACAACTAAGAATTCTAGAAAGATTCCTAGAACTTGAGTAAACTTGACATGTGAATAGGACCTACTAGTGGACTAGATAGGTAAAATACCTTATTCACACCAACAAAATTTGAATCCTTTTAGAAATTGTGATAATTTTTCTACTTTTGTTCTTTCATTTGACACTAATCTTGTAGAAAATTTTGGTTGAATTGCATTAGAATTTTCCTATCTTAACTACATTGAAGGACTCTAACAAGCAAAAAAAAATGTTAATATCACAAATAAGTAAATTAGATCCACTCTACTTTTGAACTTAATTTTTTTTTAACTTAAGACTAGTGTACTATCTTCAACAAAGACAAATCCAACAGAAACAATGTTACAAGAAAAAGGAAGTCCAAACTTGAAAACATGACAAAACTAAGAAATCAATGTTTGAGGACAATCATGGTGCATCATATGGCAATAAATCTAGTTTAAATAGAGGCTCTTAAAGATACCAAGAAATAAAAACATAACAAACATATACTAATTCCACTAACTTAAAAATCTACAAATTCAAAAAAAATGGAGACATTCCTTCATTGAGGCATGATGGTTTTGTTTTGGGTTCACAAGTTGGTCCAATTTAGGGTTTAGAAACTAAAATTACTTGGCTTCCTCTCCCTACCCTATGTCTATGCTTGGAATGGAAACATGGTTGGTTTGTCTCCTCTTCTTTCTTTGGCCTAATCATGATCCTTCCATGTCTATGTAAAAACTAATGACATTCTTGCACTTCAAATTAAAAACATCCATCAAACAAATTTTATCAATAAACAACCTTTACACTACACTTTTATTGTATTCATTCATATGTTGAGCATACTCACTCATGGTCAGGTCGTAGAATTTATTGCCATGGAAATGACCCTATAGTTATTGTATACCTACAAAGATAATACTATAGCCTACCAAATGATAATCACCTTGAGTCCCACTTGGTGGTCATACTCTGCACACATATTTACTGAGTCTCACTCAACCTGTCCAATTACCTATTCACAAAACTACATGTATTCATGTTGTATAATCAATTTCTTACAAATAATATTGAGACTGCACTTAAAAGTAAAATTGTCATCTTCCTTGACTAACATTCACAAGCCACTTGCATCATTTGGTTATTAAAATTTTAATGCCAATTGATATCATTTGGCTAAAACTGTAGAATCTACCCAACCAAGTTCCAAAATATCGTGTTCTAAACCAAATAACTACTTGAAAATGCATTGTCACGACTCTCAGTAGTGAAAGATAAATTGCAAAATAGGTATTTCTTACAAATTTGTGTTAGAAAAATATAAAAATTCAACAATATGAAGATGATATAATCTGTGAATTTATGCTTCCTCCCCTTTTAATCTATATAATCAATTATTAAGGTTAAATTAAATTAATGTTTGATAATTAGGCTTGAACCTCTTCCATTTTCTTCAATAAGGAAATCAATAGAGCATTAGTTGCTTTGGTTTGTTCCTTCTCAAAGATCCCCCGAAAAATTAAAATTATATATATACAAGCATCACAAATTCAAACCTAAAGAATAAATGGTGTAAATTATAAAACAGAATGTACATTATACATAAACATCATACATTGAAAACACACGAAAAATAATCACCTGAAATTTTGAAAGAAGGATTTAAACAAGGTAGAGCTTTGAGCTCTTTCTTTGACCTTATAATTTTAACAAATAATGAGGAATAACCTTTATGACTATTTTTGCATTTTCCTTTGAGCCTCAACCCTTGATTGCTTCCTTTTCCTTGTGCCCCATCTTCACATCAACATATAATTAAGGCGGTAGAAGGATGACTTCTAAATAAAGAGCGTACTAGACCATAAAGCTCATGCGATCTATAATAATGAAAATTGCATTCTTTGCAATTCCATTTACTATGTGTTGTACTCATTTTAGTGTTTCCCTTATATGTTCTAGTCCCTTTTTTAGTCTCAATTTATTGTTATCCTTTTTCTTTCTCCTTTCCTATGTGGTTTCTTTCTTTTTGGGTGTTGCTTAGCTCTTAAATCTCCTTACTTATTCTTCCCATGTATTGACTATCCTTTCCTAACATTTGCTTGTTGATATCCTCATGTATAAATTAGCAAACCCCTCCATTTCCTTTCCCAAAATATTGTTTTTCATAGATTACCTTGAAATCATATCACCACCCTTTAATGACCCTCTCTTCCCTTGGCCTTCTCTAGAAAATCGAGCATCCTTAGTTGTAGGGTCAATGCCACCCCTTTAAGCGTATAGAGTGACATCCTTGGCCTTATCTCTTTTTACTACCAAAAGTAAATGTAAGATTCATTTATTAATACCTAAAACATTTTCATCTTCCTCTTGCTTGACTATCATCCATAAATCTATAAATACCCATCTCTTCTCCCTCTTTTTAAACACTATGCAAGCTATCATTTTTCTTCTTTTTATTATTTTGGAGTGATTTTTTCTCTTGCATTAGTGTTCTTGGATAACTCACTTTGAAGCAATGTTGTGGCTCCTTTCTTAAGCTTTACAACATTTTTTGAGGTTTGTTGACATTGTCGCAAGTGTTTTTCTCTCCATAGGTCTCTATTTTCCCTACCATTTCAATTAGTTTTTTCTCTAATTCTACAACTTCCTTCTTGTTCTCCTTCTCCTATCACCCTATTAATACCTAATCCACTTCCCATCCCTTTTGTTGCTATTTTAACATTCTTTCTTTCTCTATGTCTGCTTTTATCTCCCAATTCTTTGTGTTTCCATTTCCATATCCAATTAAGGTTTACATTTCTATGCTTTGGATTTCCATTCTTTTATAGTATAGATTTCAATTTTATATTTTCCATTGCAAGGTTTATGTGGATCCATGTGTGAGTACCAACAAAGGGACTAGCTAAGGTAGACTTCCCTTAAACCATTTTGTTTTTGTAAGTTTTTCATATTGAATTTGTGTTTGTAGGTCATTTATGAAGAATTTTGTGTAGATTCAATAGAGGAGAAAAGTGATTAAAATTATCTTAGAGGTCCCTATAAAAATTTGGGCTTTTCCAAGCACTAGATTAAGTTTCCCATTGGACTAGAGTGACTCTTTGGCACACAACTTTTTCTAAGGTGACCTTTTCCTCATATAAAAAAAATTCAAATTTCATAGGCAATCTCTATCATTCATTATAGCATATTTTGACAATTATAATAGATTTGCATTAGGTGAAACAATTTTAATTTATCATCTTTTTGTCATCTTTTTCAGTCTTATATGACCAAAATATTTTGTGTTTTATCCTAGTTTTTATATTATTTCTTGATATGTGACAATAGAAGGAATTTCTCAGTAGACTCGTACCATTTCCAAATTTGAGCCATCATTTCCTAACAACATTTCAATCACATTTCATAATTGTCATCGATATCTATAGGTGCATCTTAACCCATTCTTTGTCTTTTTTTTGTAGGCTTGCATGTGCTAATTTCTATTTCCTCTTTTCAAACATCCAACCTCGTGTCTTTCATTTGTGATTAAATTTTGTTAGATTGGATGATTTTATTCAATTTTGAAAGTCAAATACACACTTAATAAAGATGAAAAAAATCCTTTTTTTCATGATTGAAGTCATATCACAAGTGCACTAGGTGTAAAATGAGTGTTAGTACAAATGATCATTTTCTTTGGCAATAAATTCTATATAGAAAATTCATGTTTAAGTAAAATATTACCATCAAGATGAGAACCATGAGCAAGAACACCAACATGCAAGAGGAGACACATGATTTTGTAAGGGGGAAAAAGAAAAGAAAAATCCCCCTATATTATGAAGATAGCATAAATCCTAAGAATATTAGAAGTAGAGAAATATAGAGAGAGAGCTCAAGCATAGAATGCTTCATGTGAAGAATGAGAGAAGCACAAGTCAAATAAATAGAGGTGAGAATTGAGATGCATAAGTAACTCTCATGTCTATGCATGCCACCTTTCATCCTACGTGTGTGCAAGGTGTCGAAATCCTCATAAGGAGGAAACTACATCTAAGCCTTAATATTCCTCCAAAAAGGACTTATAAAAATGAATGAGAATAATCAAATAAGACAAAAAACTTGTAGAGATTCCTTTGGAATATTCTTACAAGTGTTAAATAATACAATAAATAATCTTCACCTATGTAAATATTAATTTCTAATGCCACCCCTAAGCTTTACTTGGGGAGTTTACATCAAACCCTTCAATGGGTTGTAATCCTAGATTTTACCATGAAGAAGAATTTTTTCTTTACAAAGAGGTTTGGTGATAATTTCTACAACTTGATCTTCACCTCTACAATACAAAAGAGATATTTGTTTGTCTTCAATTTTCTCTCTAATGACATGATGTTGGAGAGCAATGTGCTTAGTCCTTGCATGAAAAATTGGATTCTTGGCCAAAGCAATGGCACTTTGATTATCACAATATAAAGGTGTAGGATCTTTTTAAGTAGACTCAAGTCTTCAAGTAGTCTTCTTAACCATAGTACAACCTCTATATTTAGCTTTTGTAGGGAAAAGATAAGTAGATTGTTGCTTCTTACTATTCCATGAGATTGCACATGATCCAACATTAAAGAAACAATAACCACAAGTGGATCTCCCATCATTGGGATCACCTCCTAAATCTAAATAAATATAAAACTTTAAAAAAAATTCACAATTTACATCATAAAAGAGACCAAGACTAAGCGTACCTTTAACATATCTTAAAATTCTTTTTGCAACTTTAAAATGAGTTTTTTGTGGTTTAGACATGTATCTAGAAACTAAACCAACACTATAAGAAATATCAAGTTTAGTAAGAGTTAAGTAGTTTAAACTTCCTACTAATTGCCTATATAAAGTAGGATCAACAAAAGGAGTTTCCATATCCAGCATTAATTTAGTTCCTAATTCACAAGGAGTAGAAATACAATTTGCATGATTCATTTCAAATTTATCTAAGAGGTTTTGAGAATATTTATGTTGAGAAAGCAAAATGCCTTTAGGTGTTTGCCAAATTTGCATACCCAAAAAATAATTTAATAAGCCTAAATTAGTCATTTCAAATTGATTATTTAGTTGAGACTTAATATCACTAATCAAATTGTTAGAACTAGAAGTGATAATCAAATCATCAACATATAAAATAATGATCATAATATCATTTTAACTATGTTTAATATATAAATTTGGATCATTTTTACTTCTAATGAAACCTTGAGATATAAAAAAGGCATTAATTTTAGAATACCATTCTCTAGGAGATTATTTTAAACCATAAATTGATTTCTTTAATTTGCAAACAAGATGTTCATTACTTCCTTAATAAAACCCAATGATTTAGACATATAAATTTCTTCATGTAAATCACCATTTAAAAATTCACTTTTAACATCCATTTGATGAATGAGCCAATGCATATGAAAAGCTAAAGAAAGCACTAATTTAATAGTTGACATTTTAGCTACTAGAGCAATTTTTTCATTATAATCTAGGCCTTCCACTTGGGAGAAGCATCCAACAACTAATCTAGCTTTAAATATGCTAACCTCATTATTTGCATTAACCTTAGCTTTATATATAACCATTTGCATGAAACAAGATTCTTTCCATGAGGTAAAGGAACTAGATCTCAAGTTTGATTAGCAATTAATGTATCACATTTTTCTTACATAGCATTTTTCCAATGAGGTTGATCTTTAGCTTGTTCATAATTTTGAGGATCATTTGTATGCATAACTTTAGATATCAAAGCATATTTGCAATAGTTTGTTTTCCTAGCCTAAAGATTGATTCATTCTAGCTAAAATATCCTCACTTTCTTGCATAATTTTTTTAAACCATTTAGGCTTTCTTTTAGATGTAGGAGTATCATCACTTGAAGAAGAATCATGATGAGACCTGGTTCAACATGTTCATCTTCACTATCAATTTGACTAAGAGATGCATTAGGAAGATTTATAGGAGGATTATCATCAATAATAACAACTTTATTTTGAGAAGATCTATTTTTATGAACTTTAGAACAATCATGAACACCATTTTCAGTAATACATACATCTCTAGTAACTTTAACTTTGTTAGTAATAGGATTATAAACTCTATAAGGTTTAGAATGTTCATCATACTTGTAACATGCCCAGTGTTTAACCCAAAGAATTTACCATGTTTTAACCCACATGTGAATAGCATATGCTTGCAATTATAGAAATACAACTTTTCTTTTCTAATTCAATATTAAGATGCACTTTTGGAATTAATCCCATTCCAAACTCCCACTGCATTTTAATAACTAACACTTGCACCAGATAAGGGTGCAAGAGTTACGCCAATAGAAAAATATAAGTATAATTTTAAGTGTGTGCAGATAATACGTTTTGTTCACCAAATTTTTATGAAGACGATATTTAAAGTAAGGTGTAGGTATAATTTTAATTTAAGGAAAATCTCAGCTTCATTAAAAATAGGGTAAGTAGATGGTAAGTTACCTGTGCTAGATATAGCACTCAGGAAGTATGGGTAGTAAGGTCAACTATTTTGACTATTGAAGAATACTTCCACAATGTCAGCTGATTCTAGCTATAGCCATTAGAACTTAGCAACTCTCCGTGGTTCTTACACCTATCTTCGACCCAACAATGGCTCCCATCACAAAAATTTCAATGGGGATGTGCAATGGTATAATTTACCATTTATTGTGAGTTAGAGAAACTAAGTTGGTGGAACAAAAATATAGAATAGATTAGAGCCCAAGCATGGGAGTAATCTACATGGAATGAGACATTATCTGTATAATGCATTCTTAGCATTCAACAGAGCAGGAAACACTCCATTCTGGAACATAACAACTTTGTGAGAATATAGGAACTTATGATTTTCCTTTTGGACCACAATTATTAGGTGCATAACGTTTTTGTACTTTGTGCTTCTGGAGTTTTATGAAGTTATGATCTAACCATATTTTTAAAAATCTTTTTTGTTAGTTTCATTTAGTAATATATTGCAAATTACACTACGAAATGATATCTCAGTTAGTGTTTGACATGTTGTGGCTCACCGAGGTCTGAGGCTTCAAAGATGAATGACATGTGCTACAGTGATTTTCTACAGTGTTCAAAGAAGAACCGACATAAAATAAGACATTATTTGTGTAATGTATTCTTAGCATTCAAATTGATTTCCTTTCTTCTTAGTTGAGGAAACTGGATCTATATCATGGAAAAACTACCATGGGTTTCTCATTAATTTGTGTAAAAATACAGCTTGTGGTGTATTACTCCTGATGGGGCAATAACCCCTTTTACAACATATAAAAGATCAAAACTTGCTATCTTCACCTTTATAGCTCGGTATTCAAGAATTCAACATGTGGGCGGCAATATGTTCGAGAGCATACCCTCTGCGAGCGTCATTTTTATGAAGGTGATTGATAAATTAACCACAATGGTTTCTGGTAGACGAGGAATATTAAACATTGAATAATTTAGAAACTGATTTTGACAATTTGATGAAATAGGAAGTCTTGATCGACTGGGACAACGAGAGCTGCGCCAAGATATTTGAAAACTATTACAAGGCTTTGCCTGAAAATGGTAGGCTTATATTGGCAGAATACGTGGTGCAACGTCAGTCTGAAGCAAGTGAATCACTTGAAATGGTTGCTGATCTAATTATGATGGAAATTGTAAATGGAGGAAGAGAGAGAAGCGAGGAGTGGAAGAGAATTACAAAATGTTTTTTTCATATGAGTTTCCCATGAGTATGAGTATATACGAGTTAAAAAAGTAAGAAAACTTTGCAAGATCCTATGAGTTTCCTATGAGTATATGAGAAAAGAAATAGGTGAACTTTGTAGGAGAATATCGTGGATTCTTCAAATTTATTTTGTTGGTATTTGCTTTGCGTAGTCTGCTTCTAAGTAGTCTTCTTCAGATAGTCTGATGTTCTGTATTTTTTATTCACCGTTCATTCTATTTGTAGACATAGTGGGCGGTAGAGAAAATTTATTACAGTTGAAAGCATATCAGATCTTGTGTATAAGTTATTTGATTCGAAGTGACATTTGGACTGCCAACAATGAACAAAATCTATCCAAAAATACATGCATTTAGTGCGATCAAAATGCCAATGAATTCATTCAATGCATAGATAAGATTTTCCTTTATGTCGTAAAGTTTTGCAGTAAGCTTTGCTTTTTATGCTGTAAATTTTTGCAGTTGATTAAAAAACAATAGATACGATTTGATCTAACCATGACCGGAAACTGTAAACCATTTCCTGTTTAACAACAACCAACAGTTGTTTAATGGCGTAAGACAGATTTCAGATAGAAACCTCACACTATATATAGCCTATCAACTAATAACTTAATTGAAATCCCTATCTTCATCTATATGCACCACACAAAATATATTTCTAAAACATTTTATTTATGTATGCAACATAAAATGTCTTATCATTTCTTGGATTTGTCTCTAATGTTAACGCTTTTACACAAACCCAAATACGTACAACCCACACAATCTCACCATTCATTGATTGATGCATTCTATAGATAATAGTACATTGATCAACGATGATGGAAACCAGTTTACAGTGAATGCGCCACAAATTTCTGAATGTGGAATGTCATTTGAACCCTTGAGATGAGCAACAGTAGTGAGTGTGGCCTTGTAGAAGCCCCTCCTTCCATCAAGGCAACCTTCGCCTTCTCTTTCAATTCGCACATATTCTCCCTCACTTAAATTCCCTCTTCTCCTTCCATCAGTGCCCTCACTACTCTCTCCACTTCGCTCTCGTTACAAACCCGTTTCTTCCCATCTTTAGATATATGGCCACCTTTTCGTGGTTAACCAACATAAACCTGTTCAACCTCTATTCAGCGAATAGGGGCCAACTGATCATTGGAACCCCATAATAAATGCTTTCCAATGTGGAGTTCCAACCACAATGAGAAAGAAAGCCTCTGGTGGACGGGTGAGAAAGAGCCAAAATTTGAGGAGCCCAGTTGAGAACCACAAGTCCCCTGTCTTTGGTTCGACTCACGAAACCCTTGGGTGAAAGCTCTGAAAGGTTTGTATCCTACTTAGGGGAGAAGGTAATAAACTTATTCTCTTCGTGCAACACCCAAAGAAACAAATGACCGCTTGTTTCAAGTCCATGTGCTACTTCTATAATCTGCTCCCTCGACAGAAAACCTCCACTTCCAAAGGAAACAAACATAACAGAGTAGGGAGGTTGTTGATCTAACCACTTGAGGCACTCATGTGTCTCGTGAGACTCCGATGTCACATGACCAACTGCATAGATGGATGGCATGGCCCTAGTGCTCAGAGGCTTGCCTTCCCTCAGAGCTTCTAGAGTGTCCACCTCCAGGTCTTGAAAAGTATTTATGAGAATCCCAACAACTTCTGGAAGGTGATTGCAATGGTGGACAAACTAGTCAAATGTTGGATCGGATCTATCTTTCATGGGCTCGGGCACATCCCTCGCGCAAAATGGCAGAACCCCCAGTATCTCTACACAATATTCCTCCTCATCTTTAAAGGACACATCATGCTCTGAAACGAGTTTCATGCTAGCAAATTCATTCAATGCATAGATAATATTTTCCTTTATGCCATAAAGTTTTGCAGTAAGCTTTGTTTTTATGCCGTGAAGTCTGACCACACCTGGAAACTGTAAACCATTTCCTATTTAATGATAACCAAAAGATGTTTAATGGCGTGCGATAGGTTTTGGCAGAAACCTCACACTATATATAGCCTATCAACTAATAAAAGATGCATTTTCAAAATTAATCCCATTTCAATTTTCCATTGCTTTTTCATAAAGTGCTTTACATAATTTCCAAGTAATGATTATCTATTACATAATCCCATGTATTGATCACATTTTTCCTATTTACAATTTCTCAATAAGAATAGAGATACTTGTTCACATGCATAGCTTCTAAGATCTTAATGAAATAGATATACAAATAATCCAAATGTCCCTACCTGGGCATACATCCTTGATGTCCCCAACATTGGTGCTTACATTCTAGATGTCTCTGTTACTAGTGCATACATTCTAGTTGTCCCCAATACTAGCACATACATCCTCAAATCCTGGTCACCAACTGTATGAGGGAGAGCATCACTCAAGCACTTTTCCACCAACCACAATCTTACTATGTTCCCCCACACATCTACCTAACTAGTAAGATGGCCCCACCCTTCGATGAAGAGATTGGTTTGATAACCTCATAATCTTGGACTTCCTGAGCATAGTGTTGTGTCCTACATTTCTAGAGCTACCATACCTTGGTTTCCCTGCCTAGAATGCAATCATGGATCATAGTGAACTAATAGTGTAAACAATGGCTACTACTTTGGCCAAAGAATTAACACCCAATACTTTGAGTGGAATTCATCTATCCATCCACTCTTTAGCTTGATTTGGTTTTGACCATAAACATAACATACATTCACTCTAAGGTGATGACATATTAAACTGTCCAAAATGATTTCTCCATTTCCCATGGAATATCCTAACCCCAAGAATAACCAAGTTTTAACAAACTTTACTAACTAGGTTACACCCTTTCCCATGGATTATTCCAACCCCAAGTATGACCAAGCTAACCATGCATGCACATATAATAAGTGACCTACTAGGTTACTCCATTTTCCATGGATTATCTAACCCCAGGAATAACCCAATTAACCACCCAGGGTAATCATAACATTGTAAGAGAGGGGGACTAACCATGTTCAAGGCCCCAGGTCACAGAGAGCCAAGAGCAGAAGGCTGCCCTAACTTACCTTAGCTTAAAGGGGTGTTTTAAAATGAGGGACGAGAATGATGAGGACTATAAGGTCCTTCAATCACTCTGCAAACCCGAAATCCAAGATGGGGCTAGGTGAGCTAGTTTTTGGGTTCAACAATGTGCCTTAGGTAGCTCTCTACCCGAGGATGAAAGCATGGTTCCCAGATGACAGCGTGACACACTGGCGTCTCTCAGGTGCGCTGGTGTCCGTACGACTAGAGGACCAAAAAGACAATGTGAACTACTAGAAAACAGACTAATGACCTAGCTAATGGTTTTTAAGAGAACAAAACAATACTATGAAATAAGAAATAAACAATCGAATATGATAAAGCAAATAGATTAAAGCTAGGGTGACAAGAATGATCTCACAAAAGAGCCTGTTCACCAGCTAGCTCCAAACGTGCATTCACCGACACACAAGGAGGAAATTTTTTGGGGGGCTATATAGGGGTCTACCTCAGTCAGACCCCCATTTTGGTGTTTCCACCTCCATGAACAACCAAGATAGCGATAATGGAGAAAAGTATGATAAAGGAAGAATGAAAGTAAAGAGCACAATAACACTACAAAACAATATTAGGCTACCCAAACAAATCGTAGAGGAGAGGAGTGAAAAGCTTGCCACCTCCACCAAGAGCTCACTAGCTAATGGAGGAGAAAATGAGAGGACTCAAGCCCCTACTGCAACGGTGTTGTTTCACACTTGCTCTATGGAGTTGATGGAGTGTTGTTGTTGCTACTATGGAATGCAAAGTGTTGCTCGAGAGTTGAGAGTGCAAGAAGTGAATGCTTAGAAGGTTGCTTGAGATTGTGAAGAAGATTGGTAGAGGATGCTTGAAAGGTGGAATGAAGGAATGAAGAGTGAATTTGAAGGGCAAATGAAGAAAACAACCATATTCGAGTCGGTTGGTTAAAGAGGGGCGTTACAAATTGACCCCAATGGGAAGTGTAACGCCTCTGCTGGCTTCAGACACAGGAATCCGTCAGGGATGTAAGCGCGTTGCGCGAACGTTTGCGCACTGTGCAAGCATCCCCAATAGTTATTCTTCTACAGATGCACAAAACAGTCACCAAGTGGAACGAAGGCAGCGGGATGATGTGGATTTTTTCCTTTGAATTTGGTTTTCTAAGGTGAGGGAACATGAATGGAAAATTTTCGTAAGGGGTAAAAATTCACTCCTATACATTTTTCCCCCACTTTAGCGAGCACGAATACTGATGAGTGTTTTAGTAAAGTAGATCTGAGAAGTAGTAGAGTTAGAAATGTATACCTGAACCGTCGAGGAAGCAGACCATGATCTGGAAAACTCGAGAGCGTAGGACAAGTAAAGGACTTCATAGCCCCACAGAACTATGAAGTTGTAGAATGAAAGCATCTTACAAGCCCGCGAACCTGCAAGGAGGCAACCCCTAAGATCTCTCACATGAAGGAAGCCCCGAGAAGAAAGAGCCTCACAAGCCCATAGACCTACAAAGAAGGCATCCTCCAAGATCTCTCACATGAAGGATACCCAAAAAAAGTGCCTTTTAGACCCGCAGACATGCAAGGAAGCGTCCCCCAAGATCTTTCACATGGAGGAAGCTAGGAAAGTGCCCTACAGACCCGTAGACCTGTAGGGAAGGTGTCCTTCAAGATCTCTCACATGAAGGAAACCCAGGAAAGTTCCCTACAGACTCACAGACCTGCAGGGAGGTATCCCCCAAGATCTCTCACATGGAGGAAACTTGAAGAAAGCGTCCAACAGACCCGCAGACCTGCAGGAGAGCGACCCCCAAGATCTCTCGCATGGAGGAACCTTAGAAGAAACGTCCTATAGGCCTACAAACCTGCAGGAAGGTATCCCCCAAGATCTCTCACATGGAGGAAACCCAAGGAAAGTGGACTCCGCAGAGTTAGAAAGCGGATTTATAGGTGCACCAGTAAAGCGACATGTTTACCTACAGATAGAACATGTCAGAAAGTGGCCACGTAGGAAAGTAAGCATATAGTTGCGTAGACTGTCAACAAGTTGGAAAAATTTCAAAGGTGTCCCTCAGGAACTCAGCGTGAAGAAGGGGTCCACTCAAGGGACGCGTTGTTTGAAAGCACGAAGGAGATGTTTCTTTCTCGAATCGATTCATCATCAAGGAATCCTTTTTAAAGATGTTCACTTCATCAAGGAATTTGAAAGGAAGAAGATGCCCCCACACGAGGGGAAGGTCAAAGTTGTTCCCACTTTGGAGGAAAGTTCTCAAGTTCTTTCTTTACGAACCCATGATGAAGGAAACACGTTCCATTAGGGTTTCAAGTCGAGAATGCAATTCTTGAACAAAAGTTTGTGAGGATTCTTGGGAAAAGATTCGTTGGTGATGAATGCATTTTTTGAAAATCAAAGTGTTGTAGAAGTGTCGTTGTCGCACATGAGAGGGACAACTCAAGCAAAGAAGAGAGAAAGATAAAGGAAAAGCTAAAAGAGAAAAGAACATAAACATAGGGCACAGGGGTAGCCTGATATTTCGGGGTCAAAATTGCTCTTAAGCATATAAATATAGTACTAGTATATAAAATGAACTGTCATCAACCCCCTACTATATTAGACCATTTGAAGAATGCACGAGAAGACAAAGTAAAAATAAAAAATTGGGTCAACATGGAAGGGAAGCCTGAATCCCCCCAATGCTTTGCATCGTCCCTAATTTCTCGAAAATCAAGTCACAAACATGGAAGAATGATGATACAAATAGAAGAAGGTTTACGACACAAAAACCACACATGTATCCAAGCACCAACAAGGGTGAAAAGGGTCATCCAGGCACACATAGCACGATTACGGGGGAACACATCACAACAAACACACACACATCTAATCTAAAGATAAAAAAGAGGCCCCCTCCTAATACTGATCGACCAAGAGGTCATTTTCTTCCCACTCTAGATCATCATAGGGGGAAGGAGGAAGAGCCTGCAGTGGTGGAATGTTAAGAGGAGGAACATTTGACCCTCCCACAACAAGGGCTAAGGAAGAGGGTCCCGCAAGGTCCTCTCCACTAAGCTCTTGTGGAGCTAAGTTCAACGATTTTGCAAAGATCGCTGAGAAGGCCGGAACCTCGTCCAAAGAGCTAAACATGCACTTTATATTAGTGCCATGTTTTACCTCAACAAACGGAGAAGGTTGCGCCAGAGATTCACTGCTAGGCTTGGCAAGTGATTCGGGAGCGGGGATGAACCCAAGGGAAGCTAGGACCGGTTTCGTCACTACGACAGAACAAGTTAGTGTGAGACCACCTTTCAGAGAAGGTGGGATCCTCTTATGTCCTATGTTGCTAGAAGGACCGCTCTCCACCTTGTGCTTTGTCAAAGGATGTGAACTCCCCACATACGAGGAAAGAAGTGCGAAGGAAGAGGAGGAGGAGAGAATCACAGTACATACAACCAAAGTGTTCATCATATCTATGGGTTTCAAGAAAGGCTGGACATCCAGAAGGGACATCAACAAAGGTGGCTCCACCGAAGGAGTGATGAACACCTACACCTTTTTAGGGTTAGGCACATTTGTACTCACAGTGGAAGCCGAAAGCGATACAAAGCTAGACTGGACAGAAGCAGAGGGGAGGAGAGAGGAGGACGTGACAGGAGGGCTTGATACAAGGGAGGTTGTCTCCTCTTCCTTCCTCTGTAAGGCAGCCTGCTCAGCCATGAGAGCCTTTCGTTGGTGCTTACGCTTGCATACAAGACGATTTCTGTGACTCTTTGAACCAGAGGCCGGAGGCTACGAAGGAACAAAAGGCTCTTGCTCAACCATAGGAGTGTCTGCTACAGCTGTTTCTGGCAGAGGAAAAAACTCCTGAACGGGAGCAAAAGGAGCAGGTTGAGAAGCAGCAGGGGGAGTTGGCTCTAGTGCCTCGGCAGTGGGCCTCTTCCCGTTCACCGCTTTGGGAGCAGGAGCAGTAGGAGGCTGCGGAGGTTGAGACATAGAGGATTCTCCGCGGGGACCTTTCCCTCTACCATACAGATAGTACCAAGGTCTAGGTGGTTTAGTAGGGAGGTCTGATATCCTGATCTTGGGTCTATGCCAAGGAGGGATCATCAGACTTAATGGGTAAAATCTAGGATTGCTCATCCAATACTCCTCCCAAGAGAGGGGAGCAGACGAGTCATCCTGAGAGGAGGCAAGCTTCTCCTTCCCTTTTCGGGAAGAGGAGGCAGCTAGCTGCTGTGCTATAGGAAGAGCCAATTTTGGCTATCCCATGCCCCTGGTCTTATACTTCACATAATTTTTGTAAAGTAGGTCCATTCTTGGAGGAAGCAGGCCAACCGAGGCAGGCCAAAAATGGTCTAATGAATATCCCCCACGAGACACCAAAGGCTAGTATCTAGTGTCACGCATTACATGCACAACACCTTCATGGGGGAACTTTAAACACTTGTGGATAACATAGGCGATTCCATTCATGGAGGCTAGCCAAGGTATGCCTAGCTTCATCCTGAACAGATCCGACTCCGAGATGACATCGAAAACTGTGTCAACAACCCTAGGTCCAACTAGGATGGACAAAGTTATCGAGCCATATGGCTTCAAACAAAGACCATCGTGTGTACAGATGGTAGATTTAATTTCTTCATATTCTTTTATGTGTAATGAGTTAAGCCACAATGTCTCTTTTGTGATAACATTCACTCAACTCACGGGGTCTATTAGGACTCTTGTCACAATGTTACCATTAAGGCGTGCGGGAATGTAGAGGGGAGAAGGCTTGTTTTTTAGGGGTAAATCCTGCGAAGTGAATGTCACATCCAACGAACCGGTCGCAGGCTATGCGGTAGAAGTAACCGTGACCATGTTAACATAGGCCTCGAGATGAGTGATAGAGTTGGTGGGATCGATAATCATGTTAGCAGAGTGGGATGGAAACGGATCCATGTATATTTGCAGTTCACTATCCGCTTTCACCACCGACTTATTTGTATTTTGTTTGCTTCCATCGAGATGAATAATATCATCCTCGATCGGTCCTGTATCTCATGACGCAAGCACATACAACATTCGGTATCATGTTCATTAACTTGATGGTACTGACAATAGGTACTTGCATCATACCATCTAGGGTATGGTTCCTTAAGAGGTTTAGGGTTTGACAAGGTTACGATCTTATCCTTCACTAGCTTTTACAAGATGGAAGAATAAGATTCTGCTAACTTTGTGAACTTTTGGTTGCGTTTGAGGCCGTTGTCATCCACAACGACTACTACATTCGCAATGGCTTTACCTTTTCCAGAGATCGATACGATGGAATTTCATTTAGAATGGGAACACGAGGAGGGTCCCCCGAATTGAACTACCGTCTGTTGATATTTTCGTAGGGCTGCACACAAATGCGCGAAAGAAGGATATTTCATAAGGGAAAAATTACCCTGCCAAGGCCTTTGCAAGTTCCCTACGAATACCTTCTGCACATCAGAATCGAGCAACAAATACGAGATTTATGAGAAGAGTGCCTGATACTGCGTTATGAAATCAGTGATCTTTTCATTATCATCTTGTTTGTATCAGACAAGATCCGAAAAGGTCATCTTCAACCCAATGTTAGCTTGGAATTGTCGTAGAAATTAGTTTACAAGTTGGTCAAATGAGAAAATGGAATTATTAGGCAAGGAACAATACCACTCCAGTGATGTATCCTTGAGAGATTGAGGGAATAGTTTTTCCATCAACATGTCCTGATGGAAGAAATCTGTGCATAGGGCGTTAAAGGCAGACACATGCGTTTGTGGGTCCCCTTTGCCGCCGTATTTTTTGAATTTAGGGATTTCCATTCCTTGAGGGAAGGGAGTGTTTAGGATCGTGATCGACAATGGGCTATGCCGAAAAAAGGGTTGGAAGATAGGCTGGGCAAAGGCTTGGGAGAGACTCGCCAACTGGCTCTGCATCTTATCCATATTTTGAAGAAGAGTGTTCAAAATAGGGTCATTAGAAGATAGAGGGCCAGAGGAACCTCCTCTAGAACAGTCGCCGAAGCCACCACCAGAACCATCGGTGTGACCTCCGCCGAAACCACCACCAAAGCCACCACCACCAGTAGGGCCTCCGTCGGAGCCACTTCTGCTTCCAAAGCCACCACCATGACCTCCACCAGAACCACTTCCACCAGCACCACCTCCGCTGTTGAAGCCATCGCCACTACCAAAGCCCCCACTGCTCATCCCGCCAAAACCTCCACCACTAGAGGTGATAGGATGTGTGAATCTGATAGTGTTGGATCCCTCAGAGGCAAAGGGGATGCTAATCAAGGGAACAATATCGGTCATGTATACAAATGTAGGAGGCATCGACAGTCCTAGTTGTCTCTCATGATATTCATAAGTGGCTCCTCGTATAATGTTAGGATTGTTTGAGGAGCACATGCATCAGTCAGACTAGAGAGACTAGCCAAGAGTTCTATGCATGTTCGGTGTTTTCCCACCATATATTTTAGTTTGTTGATAACCCGGGCAACCCTAGCCAACTTTGGGTTTCTTTCCAAGTGATGTTCCAAGTCGCCCAACCTTTTATTGAGAGCAGAGACATATTCTGAAGGAATGTGAATAGCCTCATGCTCGTCGATTGATGATGGTGTAGGAGATGCAGGAGGAGTGGGGACGTGATCGGTCTCATTTGAGAATCTGACCTTGCCCCTTGACAACTTCTCCTATGTGGCAACATCAACGACACATCCAACAAAAAGGCTTGTAGAGAAACTAGTAGTGACCTTCGTCCTCTCCATCGGAAGGTGTCGTATACTTCTCCTAACAATATACCTAGAGGTTGTGGACTGTATTGTGATGCTCATAACCGTTCACAACACTCAGGGGCACAATGATCACAAGGTATAAGGGAAAAGTTTCAACACCAATGGATGAGTAGACATTGGTTCACGTCTAGTTCACCAAAAATGTAAGAGAGGGGGACCAACCATGTTCAAGGCCCCAAGTCATAGAGAGCCAAGAGTGGAAGGTTTCCCTAACTTACCTCATCTTAAAGGGGTGTTTTGAAATGAGGGACAAGAAGGATGAGGACTATAAGGTCCTTCAATCACTCTATAGACCCGAAATCCAAGATGGGGCTAGGCGAGCTAGTTTTCAAGTTCAACACTGTGCCTCAGGTAGCTCTCTACCCGAGGATGAAAGTGCAGTTCTAGGATGACAGTGCGGCGCGCTGGCGTCTCTCAGGTGCACTAGCATTCGTATGACCAGAGGACCAAAAAGATAATGTGAACTGCTAGAAAACAAACTGACGACCTAGCTAATGGTTTTTAAGGGAACAAAACAATACTATGAAATAAGAAATAAACAATCAAATATGATAAAGCAAATAGATTAAAGCTAGGGTGACAAGAATAATCTCACAAAAGAGCCTATTTTCCAGCTAGCTCCAAATGCGCATTCACTTACACACAAGGAGGAAAATTGTTGGGGGGCTGTATAGGGGTCTACCTCAGTCAGACCCTCGTTTTGGTGTTTCCACCTCCACAAACAACCAAGATAGCGATAATGGAGAAAAGTATGATAAAGGAAGAATGAAAGTAAAGAGCACAATAACACTACAAAACAGTATTAGGCTACCCAACCAAATCGTAGAGGAGAGGAGTGAAAAGCTTACCACCTCCACCAAGAGCTCACTAGATAATGGAGGAGAAAATGAGAGGACTCAAGCCCCTGCTGCAATGGTGTTGTTCCACACTTTCTCTACGGAGTTGATGGAGTGTTGTTGTTGCTGCTATGGAGTGCAAAGTGTTGCTTGAGAGTTGAGAGTGCAAGAATTTAATGCTTAGAAAGTTGCTTGAGCTTGTGAAGAAGATTGCTAGAGGATGCTTAGAAGATGGAATGAAGGAATGAAGAGTGAATTTGAAGGGAGAATGAAAAAAATGGCCATATTCAGGTCAATTGGTCAAAGAGGGGCATTACAAATTGACCCCAATGGGAAGTGTAATGCTTTTACTGGCTTCAGATGCAGGAATCTGTCAAGGACGTAAGTGTGCCACACAAATGTCTGTGTGTCGCACGGGTATCCCTAACAGTTATTCTTCTGCTGATGCACAAAACAGTCCCCAAGTGGAACAAAGGCAATAGGATGATGTGGATTTTTTCCTTCGAATTTAGTTTTCTAAGGTGAGGGAACATGAAAGGGGAATTTGTGTAAGGGGTGAAAATTCGCTCCTATACAAATGCCATAACATTAAATGAATCCTTTTCAAAAAGTATGACCACAACATTAAGTGCCTTCTTTTTAAAAGTACCATTTCATCAAATAAATGACCTTAATCAAAAGTGTAATCTCATCAATAAATGAATCCATTCAAGAGTAAAACCTCATCAATAAATGACTCAATCAAAGATATAATCAACAATCAAATGGTCAATTAGATCATATAGGTTAATCCCAACCTATTTGCTTCATTCAATAATCAAGTAAACAACCCAACCGAATAGGGTATTCTCAACCTAGGGTTTCAATCAAAAGTGATGTAACGATCAAGTGATCATAAACAAATCATAAAACCTCTCTTCCAATATACCTCAAATATTCACATGTTTACAATGTTCACTATATTTGAATAAAAATTGGAGGAAATTAGCCTAAGAGGATTTCATGCTTCTGTACCTACATGTCCTCTTCTCTATACAACTTTGGGTTGTCAGAACGTGAGTCCTCTTCTAGAATTTCGTAAATAGGAATAGACTCCTAATCAGGGATATGATTATAGCATAATAAAAAAATACATTTATCAACCCTTTTATTGAATATTGATATAACAATCAAGTATACACCCTAACCCTAGGGAAAAGACTATCTTCCTACTTCAAGGAGATATGAGTAATCCATCAAGTATAGACTATCATCATGGTTTGCATAATATTACAACCTATCAATGATGACATTTATATCATGCCATCATTCTCGTTGTATTACTAACATCCTTATCCATAAAGGTTTACCTAACATCATAAGCTAACAAATCAAGATAGTAGCATATTCCACATCTCACTTTTCAAGCAATATCCATATAGACTAACAAACTAAGTATAGTTCTAATAGCATTTAATCCACACATGCTTCAACATTATAAAAATGTATTCCCAAAATCATAGGGGTTTCACTAATTCAAGAATCAATCAAGAATCACACAAGAGTATTCCATACTAGGAAATAACAAGTATATCATACATTCAAAGATTATTCCAAAACTATGAAATAACTGAGTTCATAAGAACAAGCATATCATGCATTCTAAAAAGTAATATTTTCCAAACAAAGGCATTTACAATCAAATAACCTTTCAAACATAGATAATGGAGGAATAAAAATCAACATGCCTAGATATAAAGTTCCAACTTGATAATGTTGCTTTCCAACCTTAGCCTTCACCACCACGAATGCTACTTCTCCAAAGTTCAACTAATCTCCAAACTCTAGCCTCCTCTCAAGAACTCTCAACAAATCACTCTTTCTCACGAAACTCTCAAAATAATGCTTGCACATAAAATACAACATAATAACAATAGAGAAATCAAAATGAGAAGTGTAACAAATGGTAGAGAGAGCACCTCTATATAGACTAAAACTTGAGCTTCCAAAGACTACAAACAAGCTAACAATTTTTTGCCACCTTTCTACTCCCATGCAACGAATCAACTAATTAAACTCTCAGATTGTACACATGACAATCCTCACATTTCCAATGGCTGAGTCAACTTAATTCATGAGACAACATGAATTTTTTACTGAGTCAAGGAACAACAATGCCTTTAAGCAGATTTCCTACTTAGTTTGCAAGTCAACTACCCTCTTACATTTTTGCCAACTTTTCTTTTGATTGAGTTTTACATTATCATAATGTTGTACCTGCACATGGCGCGGGTTTAGACTTCTACTGGCTTCTGCTTTCCACAAAATTTCGTGCCACATATTCTTATATTAGCATCTTTTTATATAGCACAATCAAAGACCATTCAACATTGTTAAATCTGCCTTAATTCCTCTTGCAACGTATAAACTGTATTCCTACTTCCATGCATGGGTTATAAGTCTTCATTGACTTATTCTAACTTTTCTTTATTCGTTCTCATTGCAAATGGTTCGATGCAAATAGTTTATGTGCTATTTACAAAGGCTTTAAGACATAGTCTTACTTCCCTTAACAAGGTTGTGCGTGGCTATTTAGTGCAACAATATACTCTCATTTGAATTTAACTCACCCCCCTACTTTGTTGGGCGTTTGAGTTTAATAACACCACATTTTAAATGAAAAGTATGCTCTTATATAAGAGTTGTTTTAGTGCTTCACAAGCATCAACAATTACCATTCATACGTTGTCATATGCACACAACCATTTCACTTTTCTCATGGCAGCGCTTTTATGCGCTATGTTCATTACATAGTACTTTTAATATATATAAAACATTATATAATATATATTATATAATATATATTATTAATATATATATTTTATTTCTTTATATATATATATATATATGTTTATATTCACAAGATCATCAAATGATTTTTTTGTCAATCAAGTATATATAACATTTCCAATATAATATGATATATATATGTTTATTAAACTAATAATTGCCAATCATATTAATCAATATATGAATATATATATATATATATATATATATATATATATATATATACTTATATTGTATATACATTTACTCAATGCATACATATATATATCATAATTACTATTTCACTATAAGTACAAACACATAATACTCATCAATAAACATAAACACAAAGTGTATATCGATATATATATATATATATATATATATATATAATCACATGAAGGAGAACATATAATCAATAAAGAGATTTAGGCATGTAATCCAACCTAATGAACAATCAAGATAGTTCCCAAGTGACTGGAGGTTTACCTACCCGATTTCACGAACTAACTCAACTCAACCTAACCAAACTTGGACATGAGTGTGTGTATGCTCAGTTAGGCTCATTAAAGGTTACCAGACCAAGTTCTTCTCTTGAGTGATACTCCCCCTCTCGTACATGAGGGCTTGAATCCTTCTTGCATCCAACTTAGTACATCACAAAGGTAGTTAGCTATTCACATGAAATTCATTTGCATCATAAATCATTAAAGCATTCATATTGCAATACATATTCATTCATTGCATTTTCCATTAGTATAAAACATAATTGTTCATTTAAAAGCAATAACATCTTAATGCATATTTCAATATTTCATTCACCTATCAAACATATTAAAGTGATGATTTACATTTATCATCATTTTTACTCATGAAGGTAAAAGTAACTTGGTAACTAAGAGACGGGGTGTAAGTACAATACCCAACAAAAATATGATAAGGAGATTTATAATCTATTTTTCTCCTTTTTTGTTTAGGTTTATGAACATAATCAATTGAACCAAAGATTCTTAAATGCTTAAGATTAGGCTTCCTACCAGACCAAGCCTCTTCAAGAGTTATATCCTTTAAAGATTTTGTAGAAGTTTCATTAATAATATAAGTAGCACAAAACATAGCTTCAACCCAAAATTTATAAGACATATTTTTTGCATGTAACATACATCAAGCCATTTCAACAATAGTTCTATGCTTCTTTTCCACTACACCATTTTGTTGAGGTGTATAGGTAATGATTAGCTCATGTTTAATACTAAATGACTTTAAATAACCATTCAAAACATTATTCACATATTCTTTACCATTATCAATTCTAAGAATTTTTAATTTTAAAACAAAATTGTCTTTCAACAAATTTATTAAATTTAGAAAAAATATCAAGAACTTGATCCTTGCTTTGAAGAAAATAGATCCAAGTTCTTCTAGAATAATCATCAACAAAAGTAAGTACATACCTTGATCCTTGGATGGAGTTATTTTTCATGGGTCCCAAAAGGTCACTATGGACTAGGTGTAACTTATGATGTGCCCTCCATTCTTGACCTTGTGGAAAGGTCTCCCTACACATCTTACCACGCATGCATCTTGTGCATACAATTTTAGATGGAATAATGCTAGACAATCCTTCTACTATATTAAGCTTTTGCATCAAGGAAATAGTGTTAGCATTGATATGAATAAGTATTTCATGCCAAACATTGAAATCAAAGGTAGATAGTAAAGAATATTTAGATTGAGCAAACTCATAAAATTTAAATAAATTATCATTGTCTAATTTAGCATTAGCAATGACTTTATGGTTTTGTTTTGGATCAATCACATAGCACATATCTTTATAAAACTCTATTTTGTAATCTTGACAAAGCTTAGCAACTGGAAGTAAATTAGTCTTTAATTCGGGAACATACAAAACATCATGTAATTTATTATTAGGTATATTCACATCTTCAATTGCTTATACTTTACAACTATGATTATTAGCAAGTTGAAGTAGAACATTAGACATTGGGTTGCATAGATTCAAATACCTCTTTATGAGAAGTAACATGTTGAGAAGCACCTGAATCAATAACTCATTTAGGAGGTGTTGAAGCATTATAACTACAAGTAAAAGCTCTTCTAGATTGATTTGCATTGTTGTGAAAATTATTGTTATTAGGTTTATTTTGTTGATTATTTTTCCTTATGGGATCTTTATCATTTTGTTTCTTTAAAAATATGTTAGAACAATTACTATCTTTATCACAATAAGTAAAATGAGACTTCTTAGAAGAATTATTCTTTCTAGGATCATTAGTATTGTTGTTATAAGATTTAAGATTATTATATTATTTATTGTATCTTAAAATTTTGCTTATGTTTTTCAAACATAAAAGCATGCTCACTATTTTTAAGAGTACAAAATTGAATTAACTTTGTTTTTTCTTGCCTTAAATTTTTAAAAATAGCATAAGTAAGTTGACTAGCTAATTTAGGAATAGCTAATTAAACATGAATATTTGTAATAAATTGTTTTTTATTAGAAGAAAATCAGGTTTTGAAGGGACCCGAAACCATCTACAAAAAAATTGTTGCTTTAAGAAAAGTCAGGACAATACAAGTAGCCAACCATCAACAAAACAACAAAAAGAAAAACAAGAGACAACAATAAAAAATAGAAGCCTATTGTAAGTTATTTAGAATATTTTCCACTTCCATATCTTGAGTAATGAATGCTCATGCATATCCACCGCCTCGGCCAATTCTTGAGAAGGAATCTCCATGTGTTTCTTGGTCTTACTCTGAGCACAGATACTCAGACCTGCACCTACAATTGAACCTTGATTACCCTTAAGCACGTCTACCTCAACACCATCAACCTCTTTCCCCTTTACAACCATCTCCCTTGTCTAGTTACGAGCTTTTTTCATTTAGGAGAGTAAGACCTTGTACGTTGTTGTGTAGCGATGTTTGGTTGAATTTGACCAATTTGTCTAGATTATCATATAATTTAACAGTTTTCTCCTCCAGGGTAGAAATTCTAGATTCAAAATCTTTTTTATGACCAACACATCATCAGTGACACCGTTAAGGATACCAAACATTTTGTTAATCTGATCATTTATAATAGAATCTTGCTTTTTGTTGATGTTGTTCTCAACATTATTAATCAAAGAACACATCTTAACATTGATCTGGTTAACCTCACTAAAGAACCATTTAAAAATCTTGAAAACACTATCTATACCATCCTTTTCCATGCCAAGGACATTGTTGATTTCTTCTCTAGGTGAACCCACAATAGTGGGTTACAATTTTTTGCATAAATAAAAATTAGAAATGCCCATAAAAAAACGTAAAAATGGCTTCGAACAAAGGAAACTCTTCAAATGAAGGGGCTTCATTCGAACATGCAAGGCATCCACCCCCTTCGAATGAACCCCAACTTCGAATGAACCCCCCTTTTTAATGAAC
This sequence comes from Sequoia sempervirens, assembly GCA_007258455.2. Classification (NCBI taxonomy): domain Eukaryota; kingdom Viridiplantae; phylum Streptophyta; class Pinopsida; order Cupressales; family Cupressaceae; genus Sequoia; species Sequoia sempervirens. The sequence goes on along the minus strand of VDFB02338798.1, from coordinate 83,257 downwards.
CCCCTTCTAATAAACACCAACTTGTTCCATATAGGGAGTGTTCATTCGAACCCCCTTTATTACAAGGGGGTTTGAATGAACACCCCCTTTTTTTCCCTATCCCCCATCCGTCTACAATTTTATGCAAATTTTTGGGTTTTGAGGTTCAAGTTGAGGATCAAAATAGAATCAACTTGACAAACCCAACTGCAGGATTATAGTCCTCGAAATGAGCTGTCCTTCAAGTATAGTAATATATTTTGGCTTTATTATACATTTTTTTATAGTTTAATTAAATAATAGGTTTTTCATCGAAAATCAAGATCTCTATTCTGCACACATATGGAAAATAGTAGATTACCAAAAATGAATTCTGAAAAATATCCATCCTATTGGTATTGATGTCTTTCATCAAACAAAAAAAATTAAATTAAATTTTGATTTTTACGAAACAAATTATGCTCTTTATAGTACACCTATGTCTAAATTGTAATAGGTTTGACTTCAAAACTTAATTTTAAAAAATCAATAAAACATTATGAAACCAAATGCATCCTCTAGATATCGTAGTTACAAATCTAAATTCGAAAAAATTATAATTTTATCCTTCATAGAAAAAGAGTTATATGCTTTATAGTGCACAACACTCTTTAAAAATGGTATTTACTGTTTAAAACAAGTTATGGAAGGAGATGGAAAAATAAATGTAATTTGATTTCAAAATTTAAAAAAAAAAATGTTTAGAATCTACAAAGAAAATGTCAAAAATCACTAGTTTGCATCATCTTCAAATTCCTCATGGTTTAGCAGTTATAGTGTCTGAAAGTGAAGATTTAGTTCAAAATGTTTATTTCAATATCAAGTTTGGCCAAAAAGTGTAACCCACTGTTGTGGGATCACCTCTTTGTTACAAGTAGAGATGTTAATATCATTAGACAAACTATCAGACTACACATTATGAGTCTCTTGTTGAGTATCACCCTGCATAGTCACTTTACCCTTATCCTTACCATGAACATCTCCAAGAATTTATTTTGGGTCTAGGGGGTCTCCTTCAAAAATATCATAGAAGACTTAAACAAATCCACTTCTTCATTCTGAGTCCTACCAACAATATTATCCTCACCAATCTCCACCAACTTATCAAATTTTTGCCAGCAATAGTGTCTTCAATCGATTTGTTCACATTACCACTTTTCAAATTCTTCTTAGCCACAGATGAATGCCCCTTACTTTTAACACCCTTAGCACTGTCATCACAAGGTTTGGTGTTCTTTCTTTTATGATCCAATGGATACTCAGGATCTGTCGAAAACCCAACTAAATCCAAATGTAGAAATCACTCAAATGTAATAGATAAGTAACCACACCAATCAATTAAAGATCTGAAAACTGATTAATTCAATTAGTTGATCCAAGTCTGATGATTCAAAATAATATAATGATTTTAAATGGTGTATAAGTTGCTCTTCCAAATCTGGTGATTGCATAAGTATCAATCTCAGTTCATGGATAATATCTGGATCATGCCTTCACTTCCTTAGAAGTTTGTCACTCTTATATGCTTGATGCTTTGCTACGTTTCTCCTTAATCGTGCTTCTAAGTATATCCTTCTTCTCTTAGCCTTTGTCTTAGTGAATGATGTTTAGCGTCTTCTTTCCCTTTGACCACATATGCACCTATTTGTCTTAGTGCGGAATGGCTTGATATCTATCTCTTAGATCAGTGTTGGTGCCTTCTATTCTTCTATCTTGTTTTGATATTGATTTGGAGATGTATCTTTGATCTTCACTCCTTATTCTCTCTAATTTCTTATGGTCGATTTATTTTTCCTTTCTTTTGATGATGCTTCTCTTCATTGCTTCAATTAGATATAGGTGTTGTAACTTAACATACACATCCCTTCCATTCTTCACGCGTCCCTCCAGAAGATACACGTCTAGTCATTTATTACTCGCATCCCTTTCATCACTAGATTATCTTGCTAGTATGTGTCTTGATCTTGGCTTTATGTTTGATCGGTTGTATTAGCAAATGATTAGTATAATATATAAATAATGGATATATTTTATTTTTTATACAATTACATTAAAATATATATACATATATATATATACTTATATATATACATAGATATATATGTATATCTTTTATCTATTGAAAGATGCAAATGTATTAAAACAAATACTTATCTTAATCACTTCTATATGATGGGGACATCACAAGTCTCCCTCGCTTGACATTGCTTGTCCTCAAGCAATCGTTATAACTCTTTTCTTCTTTAATCTCTTGATGTTCTTTGTCGGTACAATGGTCTTCATCCTAGAAAAAGATTGTAACATCTTGTTACAACTAATCTCTTTCCAGGCCCTCTGGGTACCTCACTATGGAGTGTATCTAGCCTTAAAATCCTAGGAAAATTTGGGAACATCTCTTCCTAGGCTCTATGGATACCTTATTTAAGGGTATCCAACCTTAGAATCCTAGGAAAAGGTTGTAACACCTCTTTCCAGGCCCTCTGGATACCTTATTCTTAAATGTATCCAGCCTAAAAATCTTGGGAAAAGTTTGGATCATCTCTTCCCAGGCCCTCTGGATACCTTATTTAAGGATATCCAGCCTTAGAATCTTGGAAAAAATTGTAACATCTCTTCCAGGCCTTCTGGATACCTAATTTCTCAAGTACAACTTATCCAACCTTATAATCCTGGAAGTGAGCTTTTCACTTCTCAGGCCTTATGGATACCCAATATTTTGGTGTATCCATCCTTAAGCTCTTACATGTATTGTAATGTCATATTGCATACTATCTTCAAGTTATGTCTTTGTGCACAAAGAATGTGTTATTAACTTATTTTGAAGATATTACATCAAAAGTTCATTTCTTGTTCTAGTCAAGGGCCATCATGTTTTTCCCTTCCTGAATTTATTAATTCTTAAATGCCTTAATAGTTTCTTCTCTTTCCCATGTAGCATCGTCTTTAGGAAGTCCCCTCCATTTGATTAAAAACTCAGTGATGATCTTGTTCCTTAATTTCCTTTCTTTGGTGTCAATGATAAATTATGGTTCTAAAGTGAGTTTCCCTTCCTCATCTAGAGGAGGTAACTCAGTGCAAGGGAGGACTTGTTGCCCAAGGACCTTTTTAAGCCTGGATACATGGAAGACATTATGGATCTTGTTGTGCTTTGGTAGATCTATCTCGTAAGCTACCTTTCCCACTCTTATAAATTTGTAAGGACCATAGAAATGTGGTTTTAACTTCTCAACCCCACTCTTTTTGATTGATGTTTTCTTATATGGCTATAGTCGTAGAAAAACTAGATCTCCAACTTCAAACGTCCTTTCTATGTGGTGTCAGTCAACATAGATTTTTTGTTGGTTCTGGGCTTGCTGCAAATTTTCTTTAAGGGTCTTCATGAGGTCGATATTTTTCTGTATGAAGTCTTGTGCACTTTGTACATTGCTTTCTTGGGTGACCAAATTTCCAAAGGAAGGGGCTTCATATCCATATAGGGCCTTGAAGGGGCTCATTCCAATTGACATGTGGTGGGTGGTATTATAACAATACTCACCCAAGTGTAGCCATTTTATCCATGCGGTTTGTTGACCCGTGACATAATTTCGTAAGTAACCCTCTATCCATTTGTTAACTATCTTCGTTTTCCCATCCGTTTGCGAGTGGTAACTTGTGCTTGGAGTTTGATTTGTCCCTGCTAGCCAGAAAACTTCTTGCCAAAATTGGCTAAGAAATTTACAATCCCCATCACTAACGATTGTTTTGGGTATCCCATGAAGATGAAAAATCTCCTTAAAGAATAATTATGCTACCTAAGATTCTTTGTATTCCAATGAGATTGCAAAGAAGTGGGCATACCTAGTAAGTCTGTCCACTATCACATAAATACTATCTTTCCCATTTATCTTGGGCAATCCAATTATGAAATCCATCGAGATACTTTCCCATTTTTGGTTGGGAATGGGTAGTGGTTGTAGTAGTCCTACAAGATGACTTCGTTCCACTTTATTTTGTTGAAAAGTCATGCATTCTTGCACATGTTTGAGCACATCACTTTTTAATCCCTTCCATGAATACTTCTCTCTAATCTGTTTATACGTTTTGTAGTATCCTTGGTGGCCCGCCAAAGGGCTATCATGGAATTCCTTAATAATTGTGTTCTTTATCTTTGAGTGGGGAACAAGAAATATCCTTCCCTTATATAAGATGAGATCACCCCATATCTTGTATTCTTTATTTGGCATCCTTCCTTCTAAGATCTTGGAGGCTTGTGCATCTTTGGCATACTCGGTAATAATGTCATTTTTCTAGTCCTTTGAAATGCTTGTGATGGTGTAGAGGTGGGGGTGCCTGGATAATGCATTTGCCACTTCATTGTTGGTTCCTTTAACATATTCTATGTCAAAATCATAAGCTTACACTCATCTCACCCATTTTTGTTGATGATCATTAGATCCTTTTGATGCATGAAGAATCTTAAACTATTGTGATTTGTTATGATGATGAATTTTCCACAAACTAGGTATTGTCTAAATTTGGCTAGGGCATGCATAATAGCCAACATCTCTTTGTCATAGATGGAGTAGTGCTTCTCGATCTCAGTCGGTTTGCGGATTTTGAAGGCTAATGGATGTTTCCTTTACATGAGAACTACGTCAATTCCTTCTCCGGAGGCATCACATTGCAGCTCAAAAGGTAGTGTGAAGTCGAGAATGGCAAGGACAAGGTAGGTACTCATGGCTTCCTTTAGTTTCTCAAAGGCTTGTTGTGCTTGGTCATCCCACATAAAGGCCCCCTTTTTTGTCAAGTCTATGAGGGGAGCAGCTAACTTGGAGAAGCCCTTTACAAAACGCCTATAATAGTTGCATAATCCCACAAAGCCTCTAAGTTGAGTCAAATTCCTTGGTTTCGGCCATTTGTTGATGGCCTTAATCTCCTCTGCATCCATGCTTACCCCTTTTGCATTGATTTTTTGTCCCAGGTAGAGTATTTCTTCTAGCCCAAATTCACATTTTGACATTTTGGCATAAACGGATTCTGATTCCATAATACTTAAAACTTCTTCAATATGATGAAGATGCTCTTCCCATGTTTTGCTATAGATCAAGATATCATCAAAGAAGATTAGTAAGAACTTCCTCAGTTGTTGGTAGAAAATGTGGTTCATGCACGATTAGAAGGTGGCTGGCGCATTGGTGAGGCCGAAGGGCAAGACTAGAAATTCAAAATTCCCATAATGACATCAAAATGTTGTATTTGGTACATCTTCCTTCTTCATTTGGATTTGATGATATTCCAAGCGTAAATCAATTTTGGAAAAATATCTTGCTCCATGAAGTTCATCTAATAATTCATCTATCCTTGGGATTGGATACTGGTTCTTGATAGTTTTTTGGTTTAAGGCCCTGTAGTCTATGCACATTCGCATAGTGTCATCTTTCTTCTTGACTAACACGACAGATGATGCAAAGGGACTATTACTTGGTTGAATATGTCCCATTTCTAGCAACTCTTTAATAGTTTTCTCAATCTCTTCTTTAAACTTTCGAGGATGCCTATAGGGGGTGGTTATCACCGGTTTTTCTCCTTCTTTCGATTCTATGGAGTGCTCAAACCCCCTTTTTGGAGGTAGACCGAGGGGAATATCTCCAAAAATCTTCTTGTGTCCTTAGAATAGGTTGGATGTCGATTGAATAGCTTGCTCATGAAAGGGTGATTTATCTAGCACCATGCATTGTGCTATCCATTCCCCTTGGTCATGAATTACAATCCTCTCCATCCTTTTGCATGATACCACTTTGGGAGACCCATTTGGTAGTCCTTTAAGTGTAACTTCTTGTCCATTATGCTTGAAGTAGATTTCTAAGTTTGGGTTATCCATGGTAAAGCACCCTAGGGAATTTATCCAAGGCATTCCTAGAATCACATCATTTTGTAGGTTCACCACATAAAAGTTCCCTCTTATGGTATGTCCATCCAAGGTGATCTCTAGTTGAGGGTGATCTTTGAGAATTGATCTGTGGCTCCATTTTCAAGTGCTACCTTGAAACCTTTGAAGTTTTGAGCCTCCAGTCTTTGCTTTGTCACTAAAATTCTACTAATAAAATTGTGGGAAGCCCCACTATCCACCAAGGCAATAATTTTATGTCCCTTTAGTGCACCTTTGATCCGAAAGGGTCTGTGCTCACTTGCTTGAGAGATGACAACCAATGTCCCTTGTTCATCTGGGTCCCATTTTGCCTTTTTGGTAGGAATTTCTCTTGATTCGTCATTTGATGGTTCTTCTATCTTGTGTATTTGTCCCTTCTTGCATTTGTGGTCTTGTCCCCAAGGTTCCTTGCATCTGAAACATAAGCCTCTCTCCATTAATTTTGTCCTTCGTTTGTTCACTTCCTTGTCATGGCATTGGTGGCCTACGACCCAAGGTTCATTGCAAAAGTGGCATGCTCTTCTTCTATTATCTCCCCTTCATTGGTCTTGTTTGGGTTGTGACTTGAGCGAAGGATTCTTAAATTTTTCCTTTGGAGAACTAGATTCCACTTTCATGGCCCTTTGAATTGCCTCCCCCACGATTTGGGGCTCCAATGGGTTTACTATGTTCTTAATTGGTTCCTTGAGTCCTTCAATGAATAGATAGGTGAGCCTTCTTTGAGAAAGGTCGGGGACCATGACAACTATCTTTTGGAAGTCATTTGCATATTTCTCCATTGTTCCATGTTGCCTAAGTTGAGTGAGTTCCTTGAAATGCCACTCAGGATACTTTTGGTCGAATCTATTAATGAGTTTTTGAGTGAACTCACTATAGGTGATTATATTCCGGTGACCTTGTGTGATGAGTCCATGGTGCCACCAATCGTGGGCTATCCCTGATAGTAGGACAACAAATTTGATGGTGTCTTCTTTGGTCATGGGGTTGAGGGAAAGATAAGTATCAAGCTTTTGAACCCATGATTGTGCGGTGATCTTCCCGGAGCCATCAAAAGAAGGTAATGCCATCTTATTAACTCAGGATCTAAGGTCTTTGTTGGTCTGATTCTTCCTTCTGCTTGGGTTGGCTTGGGTCTTGACTTCATAACATTCCTTGAAAGATAAAAGTTTCTGAATTGTAGGATCTAACTCAACATACATGAGCGCAATGTCTTCTGCACTATATGAATTTGGCTCTTCTACTTCTTCTATAACATTTTTGCTTGGAAGGAAGGGAGGCACAGTTGGCCTTAGTGAGGAATTTTGGGTTGAATGTTCATTTTTTGAATGGTTTTATTGCATTTATTTCCTTGGATTGGTTCTTTCTGGAGTGTTGTGGCTATTCATATTTTGAAGTGCTTAGAGAATTAGCTGATTGGTTTTCTCGAACTTCTCATTGGTTTGCTCCATGAAGGTTTTAAGTTCTTGGGCTAGCTGATCCGCCATGGTTCCCTTTCTGTGGTAGGTTTGAATTAGTTTTTCCTCCAACAAGTTGGCAAGACCGATGCTCTGATACCATTGTCAGAAACCCAACTAAATCCAAATGTAGAAATCACTCAAATGTAGATAAGTAACCACACCAATCAATTAAAGATCTGAAAACTGATTAATTCGATTAGTTGATCCAAGTCTGATGATTCAAAATAATATAATGATGTTAAATGGTGTATAATTTTCTCTTCCAAATCTGGTGATTGCAGAAGTATCAATCTCAGTTCATGGATAATATCTGGATCGTGCCTTCACTTCCTTAGAAGTTTGTCACTCTTATACACTTGATGCTTTGCTATGTTTCTCCTTAATCGTGCTTCTGAGTATATCCTTCTTCTCTCAGCCTTTGTCTTAGTGACTGATGTTTGACGTCTTCTTTCCCTTTGACCATGTATGCGCCTCTTTGTCTTAGTACGGAATGGCTTGATACCTATCTCTTAGATCGGTGTTGGCACGTTCTATTCTTCTATCTTGTTTTGATATTGATTCAGAGATGTATCTCTGATCTTCACTCCTTATTCTCTCTAATTTCTTCTGGTCGATTTCTTTTTCCTTTCTTTTGATGATGCTTCTCTTCATCGCTTCAATTAGATATAGGCATTATAACTTAACAAACGCATCTCTCCCATTCTTCACGCATCCCTCCAGAAGATACGCATCTGGTCATTTATTACTCACATCCCTTTCATCACTGGATTATCTTGCTCGTATGTGTCTTCATCTTGGTTTTATGTTTGATTGGCTGTATTAGAAAATGATTAGTATAATATATAAATAATGTATATATTTTATTTTTTATACAATTATATTTAAATATATATATATATATATATATATATATATATATATATATATATATATATATATATATTTCTTTTTCTATTGAAAGATGCAAATGTATTAGAACATATACTTATCTTAATCACACATATGTGGGGATGGATCATCAATTGGATCTCTTCTTTTTGAGGACTCAAGAACAAAACCAACAACCGGGCTTTAAAATATTTCAAACCCTTACTCTTAGCAGCAAGGGAAGGTAACATATTTATAATAAATTGTCAAATTGTCTAGGAAGACATTTTTTAAGAATAATACGAATTATCTAAGATCTGTTTTACTCCTAAACCTTGCAATTGACTATTTAAAGCATCAATTTTAACAAAAAATCATCCATAGTTTTGAAATCAATATACCTCAAATCTTCAAGTTGATCTTGAAGTTGTATCTTTAGACTCATTTGAACTATCATAGATAGTTTGGAGGATTTCCATGCTTCATAGGCTTTCACACAGTTCCCAATATGAACATATAGTTTAGGAGACATAGAAATACCTATGAAACCAAGAGTTTCCTCATTTTGAAGTTTCCACTTTTCTTGAACCTCTTTGGATGCAGAAGGATCCAGTTCTATCTTTAGATTCGTCGCAACATCCAAGAGATGTTTAAATCTAAATATAAATGAAATGTGTTTTTTCCAAGAATGATAGTTAGAACTATTTAATTTCATTTCAAGAATTAAAGTAGACATAATTGCAAAAAAAAATTTTTACAACTATAAAAGAAAAATACACCTTTTTGTCTAAATTCCTAAACTTTAGAAAAATAAAATTTATTTTAATAGCCACTTTCTATATATATATATATAATAATTATTTTAAAAAATTAAAAATTAATATTAATTTTTAAAACATTTTAAAATTAAAAAAATTATAATTAAATAACCATTATATATAATGTTTTTAGTAATATTTTAATTTATTATATATATTTTTAAAAAACTATAAAAATTTAAAACAATAAAAAAAATTATTATATTAATATTTACCAAAAAAAATTTCTTTTAAACTAAAACAAAAGTTTTAAAGCGTTCTTTTTTTTTCAACTTTTCCCCCCTAAAAGATATGGCGCTTGGATTTAGGCTTTTAAGATTTTAAAAACTTTGAGAAGAGCTCATAAAAAAAGTGGAGGATTTAGGGTGGCGCAAAGAAAAGGGTGGCTAAGAAGATCGTTGTGCAGTTTTGACGACAAAGAGATCAAAGCACATATTTGAGCGCTTCTCTCGAGACTGTCAAAACCTTCAATGAAAAAAATAGATTTTTAAATTTATTTTTTTATGTATTTAATAAAAAGCTGAGTTAATTTTTTTGTTATTGCAGATTTTATTTTTTTATATATAAAATATATATATACTTTGAAGGGTTCTTTCAAATGTAGATTTTTTTTTAAAAATATTTGTAAAAATTTTGAATTGTTTTTTTAAAATGAGGGTTTGCTAAATCCTCAAGATGTAAAAATTGAAAATTTGTTTTTGTTGTATGGCTCCTGTTTGTGAACCCATGGACCCTGGTAAAGGACCATTGGATTATGGTAGTGGACTGTTAGGAATGGTGGACCCTGGTACAAGTCAGTCGTACTACGATGACGAAGACTCTCATTTCCCCTTGTCACCTTTCATTCCTAACCAACCTTTGTGTCAAGGTCGTGGCATTCTGAAGGCTTTGGGCCTGCCTCTGCGTTACCCCCAATTTACTTCTCATCAACCACCCCATAACCCTAATTATAATCACCGTCTGCAACATACTTACCAACATCCTTCTCACCACGCTAGGGTTAATAACCGATCATCTTGATACCCTCCTATGTCTAAGCTGAATCAACGAAAAAATTCTAGGAAGAATACTCTGTCTCGACACTCTCAGATTCAACATTGGGGCAATACTTTAGGAGATGATACTGCAAAATGGGCTTTTCAAAACCACAAAGGGTTTTCTTCTCGACCAAACATGGTCTTGGATTCGAAAGCGGAGCTGTCGAGCATGAAACCTTTTGTGCCAACTGATGATCATTCCTCGGGCCGAGACCTTCGTTGGAAACTGATTCCAACTATACTTCTTAATGTGGACACCCAACTCACAGAATTTGAGCAGAATGGGCTTTTTATGTAGATTTGGGGTGAGGATAAATCTCTTTCTGCCATTCAAACTTGGATAAAGGAAAATTGGTATGAATTCTTCGACCTCTCAGTCATTTCGTCCTCCTTTATTGTATGCTTTAAAAATCCTACCATTAAAAATAGGGTTTTAAGAAAAGGTCCCTTCTGGTTTGACAAAAATTTCTTGGGTACCTATAACTAGCAACCTAATTCACCACGAGACCTATTTGTTTCATTCTTCCCAACCTTTCGATAGAATATATGGAATCTTTTGTGATTAAAAAACTAGTCTTGCATTTTGGAGATTTTTTAAAGAATGAATTTGAATTGGTAAATGGATCACCCACAATTACGGTTTGGGCCTTAATATCAAACTTGAATAAAGTCCCACATGCCATGAAAATCCTCACAAGAAAAGGGGAATGGCATCAAAATTTAATACTAGATACCACTTCTTGGAAAGAGGCCAAGATTATTGTAGACTTTGATCTCTTCTCTTGGGTGGAACCTCTAGAATTCTCCTTTTCTAATTACGTGGGGGCCATTTGTTTGTCGAACCAACCTTCCTTATATTCTAATCCCTAGCCCACTTCCTCTCTGCAAATTCCTTCCTGCAACTCCTTGCCAAGTTTGAACCCTCCTCAGAATAACATAGATATTTCAAAAAATGTCTCACAATTTGAAGAACTTTTAAAGGGATCAATAACTGAGGAAAATATTATGGAAATTGTTAACGAGTTATGCACAAAATTTGGTGAAGATTTCATAAAGGAAATAGTGGACGAAGTACTTGCAAAATTTGAATCAGAGAAAGAAACCCCTTTCTGCCCAATTTCACAATCTAATTCAAGGGTTTCCCCTTCTCCTAGAAATTCGTTGGCCTTAATCAAGGATATTAATGAATCTCCTTCTGTAGGCCAAGCTTCTACTCCTCCTACACCTCTATCACAGTTGGATGCCAAAATTCTAGTTTCCCCCAATAATAAAAGGGGTAGGAAATCTAAAAGTGAAAACACAAATATTGAGGTGGCAGTGTGTATACAAATGACTCTTGAAAAAAATCTAAGATCTGCCACAAAAAAACTCAAGGGTTTGGATAATTTTGGTAAACTTTCCCAATCGAGGCAACCATATTCTGCTATGGAGAATAAGATCTCTTAATTGAATAACAAAATGAGGGGAGACGTTATCTCTCCTTGATTAAAATGAGGATCTTATCTTGGAATGTTAGGGGCCTAAACGCCCCTAACAAGTGACACTTTATAAAGTGTTAAATCTTAAACTCTAATTCCGACATTGTTCTTTTACAAGAAACGAAATTATCAAATCAATCAGCTTTTGATTTCTTTGCTACTTGGCATAACTGGGATTTCATTTCCTCTCCGACACAGGGTGCTTCAGGAGGTCTGGCAATTCTTTGGAATAAATATTTTGTTAATTTAAAAATTCTTTCAATTAAGGAAACTTGGATTCAAGCCTCTGCTAAGTACTTGAAAACAAATAATATCTTCATTTTTAATATTTATGGCCCTTGTGCAACTTATGCTAAGAAACAATTATGGTCACAACTTTATCCTGCATTAGCACCTTTAAAAAATTATTTGAAGATCTTGTCTGGTGATTTCAATGCGATTTGATGCCCCTCTAAAAAAATAGGTGGCATCATTCCTCCATCCAAGGTTATGGATGAATTTAATCATTTTATTATTAATAATAGCCTATACGATTGCGCACCAAAGAATGGAAACTTCACATGGACTAATAAATGCAGAGGTTTTTCCCAAATTGTAGAAAGATTGGATCGATTCCTTCTATTAGATAATTAGTTTACTTCCCCTTGGGACTTCTCTTCGTCAATTCTAACTTTTCCTGGATCTGATCACTTTCCAATCTCCCTTTTAGTTTTTGAAAACAAGCCAGTTAAAAAGGGATTCCTTAAATTTGAACTGATGTGGTTCAAAGACCCAGATTGTATTCCTCTCCTTAAGGACTGGTGGTCTGAGTGCCCTTTCGAGGTGGGTACTCGTATGTTTCAACTTTACAAAAAATTGAACTTTATTAAAGGGAAAATAAAGGAATGGAATAAAACATGTTTCAAGAACATTTTCATTGAAAAATCAAGGGTTGAACTTGAATTGGCCAATAATTATGTAGTGATAAAAAATGGAATGGATGCAACCCTTTATGATAAGGAGAAATATCTAAAAGTAGAATTAGATGAACTCTTGGCCTGGGAAGAATGCTATTGGAGACAGAATCGAGGGATATTTGGTTAAGGGAAGGAGATAGAAATACCAAATTCTTTCATGCTTTGGAAAAAATGAGAAGACAATCAAATAGGATTTATTCAATTTGATCTTCTTCTGGGAACACTTTAAGCATAGATGAAGACATAAAAGCTACTGCAATATTCTTTTTTAAGGATTTGTTAGCTCCTATTAAAGCTAATAGATCCTTGGAAAACAATGTTGTTCGGGATAATATTCCCTCCCTGGTAGATATGGAGCATAACAAAATACTAATGGTTGAATTCACCATGGAGGAAGTGAAAAATATTGTTTTCTCCTTGGCTGCTGAAAAGGCCCCTAGGCCTAATGGCTTTACAACATTGTTCTTTTAGAAAGGTTGGGATTTTGTTGGTAGAGACATTTTTCTTGCTCTAGAAGAATCAAGAAGAAACAAAAAAAATCTTAAGAATTTTAATGAAACCCTGGTTGCTCTCATTCCCAAGAAATCTAAGCCTTTGTATTTCAAGAATTTTAGACCTATTTCCCTTTGTAACACCATTTTCAAAAAAAAATCACTAAGGCAATAGCTCTCAGAATAGCAAAAATTCTCCCCTTTATTATTTCAACTAAGCAGGGGGGATTTGTCCTAGTCAAAGATACTCTTGAAGGGGAAATATTAGCTCATGAAGTTTTACATTCAGTAACAAAGGACAAATCCCCTTCAATGATTCTGAAACTGGACATGGAAAAGGCCTATGACAAAGTGGAATGGGATTTCCTCTTAGTTGTTCTTAGAAAATTTGGGTTTGCAAACAACTGGTGCAAATGGATCTCTTCATGTGTAACTGGTGCAAGCCTTTCTATTTTGGTAAATGGATACCCAACTGGTAAATTTGCTCCTACAAGGGGAATAAGACAAGGTGACCCCCTTTCACCCTTCTTATTCATCTTGATGGCAAAGGGTTTAAGTAGATTAATCATTGCTTCAAGGAACAATAAGTTGTGGAATGGCATTATGGTTAACCCATTCCCCACTCCAATCTCCCATTCCCCTTTAATAGATGATACTCTTCTCTTTGGACAAGCTTCTATAAAGGAAGCAAGAGTAATTAAAACAGTTCTTTCATATTATTGTTTGGCATTGGGCCAGCCCTTCAATGCTGAGAAATAAAAAATCTTCCTAGTTAATGTGAACCCCTTGGTTAAAGCTAAGCTTTTAAAATTTTGGGGTTTCCAAAGTGGTACTCTACCTTGTAAATATTTAGGAATCCCCTTCTTCTTGGGTAAAGAAAATCATAATTTTTTGGATAGTATTGTTTCTTCCACCTCCAACCGAATTCTTCTTTGGAAATCCAAATGGCTTTCATTTGCAGGAAATTTGATATTACTAAAGGTTGTCCTTCATTTCTTTACCTATTTACTTAACGCCAGTTTTGAAAATTCCATATGAAAAAGGATTAGCTTTGCAAAAAAAAATAGAAATTTCCTTTGGGCAGAAAATGTCACACAGAAAAAGAAACTCCCCCTAGTGGCTTGGGATAATGTCTATAAGTTGAAAGCTTCAGGGGGTGCAAGCATGAGAGACATTTTCTTACAAAATAAATTCCTAGGTGCCAAATTGGTTTGGAAGTTGTACTTCAATTTAGATAAAAAATGGTGCCAAATCATGAGGCACAAATATTTGGAATCCATGGAAAAGGAAAGAATCTTCACCCAAAGGAACCTCCCAACTGGGTCAAAAATTTGGAATTTTATATGTGCTTGCAGACATGTCATTCTTCCTCACCTTTCTTGGTTAGTTAACAATAGTGAGAAGGATTTTTTTTGGGATGATGCATGGAATGGATATCAACCCCTCAAACTTCTTTGGGACTGGTCCCTACTAGAGACTGTTTTGAAAAATCTTTGGGGCGATAAAGTGAAAGACTATTTTATCATTAATAAGGAAGATCCTTTACACTCTTTTAGATGGAAAGACTTCAATTTCCTTCCAGTACCTTCTCATATGAAGGAATCTCTTAAAGCTGAACTCTTGAAAAGGAAAAATATCTTTTCAAAAAATCCCGATGAAATAATTTGGACAAGATCAAAATTGGGAAAGTATACTGTTAAAGATGGCTATAATTATTTGGTAAAAAATGATGTCCTTCCTTCTTGGAAATCTCACCTTTGCTGGTGTCCTAATGTACTTCTGAAAGTAGGTGCTTTTAGCTAGTTGGTAATCAAGGATAGAATACTTTCGGGCATGAGACTTGATAGATTGGGAATAGTTCCTCTTTTCCCCTGTGTGATGTGTGGTAAGGCACTCGAATCTACTGATCATCTCCTTATTAATTTCTCTTTTGCATGAGTGTTGGACATGGTTAATGAATAGAATGGGTTGACACTCTCCTTTACAAAATATGATCTTCTACCACTTTCAGAGTTGGCCAAGATTATATTCAACCTCTAAGTTTTCCTGTCTTTGGAGATCTCTCCCTCAATCCTCATTTGGAACTGTAAGAGAGGTGGACCACCACGTGCAAGGCCCCATGACACGGAGGTCCAAGATGTGGAAGGATGCCCTAACTTACCTTAGCTAAAGGGGTGTTAGGATATGTGGGATGAGAATGATGAGGACTATGAGGTCCTTCAACCACTCTACAGACCCGAATTGTAAGACGGGGCTAGGTGAGCCGGCTTTCAGGTTCAACACTATGCATCAGGAAGCTCACTGCCCGAGGGAGAAAGCGCGATCCTTGGATGACAATGCAACACGCTAGCGTCTCTAAAGTGTGTTGGCGTCCATACAGCCAGACAACAACAGAGACAAGGTCAAACCTAAGAAAATGACTAACGACCCAGCTAACTACCACTAAAGGGACAAAATAACCTAACTAAATAAACTAAATACTCCCTAATGTGATAAAGCAAAAATGCAAGAGTAAAGGTGGCAAGAAGGATCTCACAAAGAAACTCGTTCACCAGCTAGCTCCTCGAAAGCACGTTCACCTACACACACGAAGGAGAGGGAAGCTTACCACCTCCACCAACAACGCTCAAGGCTGCTTGGGGGAGAAAATGAGAGTACTTGAGCCTCTACTGCAATGGTGTTTCATTCCCAACTTGTTCTACCAAAGTGATGGCGTATTTTGTTTACTGCAATGGAGAGCTTGTATGCTTGGAGTGAGTGAAAGTGAGCTTGTGAAGTGATAGAATGAGTGCTTGAAGTTGTGTAGAAGCTAGAATGCATGTTGAAGGAATGAATTTAAAGAAGGAATGAAAATGACGACCATATTCGGGTCAGTCGGCCGAAGGGGGCATTACAACTTGACTCCCAATGAGAAGTGTAATGCCTCTGCAGGTTCAACCGCAAGAATCTTCCAGGGACGTCAACACACCACACGGGAGTCCCCAATAGAAATGCCTCCATCGACGCTCAAAACATGCACCAAGTGGGATGCAAGCAGTGGGCTTAAGTGGAATTAAGCCTTCAAACTTGGTTTTCTAAGGTGGATAAAGGAAAAAAGGGGATTTGCACATGGGGTGCAAATTTACTCCTATACATTTTTCCCCCACTTTAGCGAGCACAAGTACTAATGAGTGCTTGGTAAAGTATATCAAGAAAGAGGTAAGGTTTAGAAATGTATACCTAAACTGTCGAGGAAGTAGACCATAATCTGGCTAACCTGAAGGTACAGGGAAAGTGAAGGACTCCATAGCTACTCGAAACTATGAAGTTGGAAAAATAAAGCATCTTACAAGCCTGCGGACCTGCAAGGAGGCAACCCCCAAGATCTTTCACATGAAGGAAGCCCTGTGAAGTAAGCGTCTTATAGGCCTACAGACTTGCAAGGAAGGTTTGCCCCAAAAACTCCAGCATGGAGGAAACCCGAAGGAAGCAGACTCTGCAAAGTCAAGAAGCAGCCACGTAGGCAAGTAAGCAAATAGTCGCGTAGACCTTCGACGATTCTAAATTCTTTCAAAGGGGTCCCTCAGGAACCCTTCAAAAGGAGAGGGGGTCCACTCAAGGGACACACTATTTGAAAGGCGAGGTTTAGTCAAGTTTCCCTCGAGCTAGACGCGAAGAAAATGAAATAGGTCTAGTCAGGCTGCCCCCAAGCTAGACATGAAACAATCCATTTGAGGTAAGGACTTTCAAAGGGGGGTCCACTCAAGGGATGCATAGTTCGAAAGAAAATGTTTCTTTTCCAGAGTGATCCATCATCAAGGGATCCTTTCAAAAGATGTTCACTTCATCAAGGAATTTGAAAGGAAGGATGTGCCCCCATGCAAGGGGAAGATTAAAGCTATTCCCGCTTCAGAGGAAGGTTTTCAAGTCATTTCTTTATGAACCCGTGATGAAGGAAACACATTCCGTTAGGGTTCCAAGTTGAGAATGTGGTTCTGAAGAAAAGTTCGCGCAAATTTTCAAGAAAAGATTCATTATCAACGAATGCATTTTCTGAAAATCAAAATGTTAAAGGAGAAGTGTTGTCACACATGAGAGGGACAACTCAAGCAAAGAAGAGGAAAAAGGTAAAGGTAAAGAAAAAGAGAGAAAAACATAAATAAAGGACACGGGAGGATCTGGTTTAGCAGGGTTAGATCTATCCGAGCTCATATAAATAATAGGTAACCGCGGTGCAAGGTGAAAGATCATTAATCCCCAACTAGATCGGGAAGCATGCACGAGAAGAAAAAGTAAAATAAAAAATTGGGCCAACATGGAAGGGAAGCCTTAATGCTCCCAACGCTTTGCATCATCCCCAATTTGTCAAAAATCAAGCACAAACATGGAAGAATGATGATACACATAGAAGAAGGTTTACGACACAAAAACCACACCTATATCAAAGCACCAATAGGGGTGACAAGGGTCATCTAGGAACACATAGCACAAGCATGGGGGAACACATCACGAAACACACACACACACACAAGATGAAGAAGGGGTCTCCTCCTAACATTGATCGACCAAGAGGTCATCCGCTTCCCAATCTAAATCCTCATAAGGGGAAGGAGGACAAGCTTGAAATGGTGGGATGTTAAGAGGAGAATCATTCGACCCTCCCGCAACAAGGGCCAAGGAAGAAGCCCTCACGAGGTCTTCTTCACCGAGTTGTTGTGGAGTTAAGGTTAGCGATTTCAAGAAGATTGCTGACAAGGCCGAAACTTCATCTACGGAGTTAAGCATGTACCCCACAGGAGTGTCATGTCTAACTTTAGTGGATGGGGCGGGCTGTGCCTGAGATTCACTGCTAGGCTCGCTGAATGACTCGGGAGCGGTGATGAACTTAGGGGAAGTTGGGACTGGTTCCGTCACCAAGATAGAACAAGTCAACGCAGGGCCACCTTGTGAAGAAGGCAGACTCCTCTTATGTCCTTCTCTGCCGAAAGGACCACACCCCACCTCTTGTTTTTTCAAAGGAGATGAACTCCCCACATACGAGGCTAGAGGCACAGAGGAAGAGGAGGAAAGAACCACAGTGGATACAACTGAGGTATTAACCATATCCACAAGCTTCAAGAAAGGTTGGACATCCAAAATGGACATCAGCAAGGATGGCTCCACTGAAGGAGCGATGAACACCTGTACCTACTCGAGGTTAGGTGCATTCGTACTCACAACGGAAGTTGGGAGCAGTACAGGACTGGATTGAAGAGAAGCAGAAGGAAGGGGGAAGAAGACACTACAGGAGGCCCTAAAGCAATGGTGGTCATTTCTTCCTCCTTCCTTTGCGTGGCAGCCATCTCAGCCAAGCGAGCCTTTCGCTGGCGCTTGTGCTCGCGCGCAAGGCGGTTTCTACAACTCTTTGAGTTCAAGGCTGGAGGTTGGGAAGGAACAAAAGGCTCCTACTCAACCATGTGAACATCCACCATGGTCGTTTCTGGTAGAGGGATAGGTTCCTGCATGGGAGTAGGAGGAATGGGCTGAGGATCGGTAGGAGGAGTGAACTCGAGAGCCTCGGCAATGGGCCTCTTCCCATTCACTACCTTAGGAGCAGGAGCGGTAGGAGGTCATGGATCGAATTCTCTCTGAGAACCTTTCTTCCTGCCATATAAGTAATACCACGGTCTAGGATATTCATTGGGGAGGTCCACAATCCTGAGCTTGGGCTTATGCTAAGGAGGAATCATCAGACTTAGCGGATAGCCACCGGGCTGGCTCATCCAATACTCTTTCCAAGAAGGGAGAGAAGATGAGGCAATCCGGGAGGAGGTAGCCTTCTCTTTTCCTTTACAAGAAGGAGAGGGAGCCAACATTGACTTCTCCTTCCCTTTCTGGGAAGGAAGAGTAGTCGGTTCGGGCTTCTCCTTCTCCTCTCAGGAAGAAGAGGTAACTGATTGTTCTATCACAGGAAGAGTCAACCTTGGCTCCCCCTTGCCCCTAGTTTTATACTTTACATAATTCTTGTAAAGTAGGTCCGTTCTTGGAGGAAGCAGACCAACTGGGGAGGGCCAAAAGTGATCCAAAGGATATCCACCATGGGACACCAAGGGCTGGTATCCAGTGTCATGCACTACATGCACGACACCTTCATGGGAGAATTTTAAACATTTGTTAATAACGGAGGCGATTCCATTCATGGAGGCGAGCTAGGGTATGTCTAGCTTCAGCCTGAATAGATCTAACTCTGGGATAACATCAAAAACTATGTCAACAGCCCTTGGTCCAACCGAGATAGACAAAGTTATTGAGCCATATGGTTTAAGACACATACCATCGTGTGTACGGATGGTAGATTTCGTTTCTTCACATTTTTCCTTTTGTAATGAATTTAATACTAATGTTTCCTCAGTGATAACATTCACACAACTCGTGGGGTCTATCAAGACTCTTGTCACAATGTTACCATTGACACGAGCAGGAATGTAGAGAGGCGAGGGTTTGTTGTTTAAGGGTAAATCTTGTGATGTGAATGTAATGTCCGGTGAACCGGGTGCGGGTGGAGTACTAGAAGTCACCGTGACCATATTGACATAGGCCTTGGGTTGGGTAACAGAATCAGCGGGATCAATAATCATGTTAGCAGAGTGTGATGGAAATGGGTTCGTGTATATCTACAATTCACTATTATCTTTTTCCATTGATTTGTTAGCATTTTGTTTACTCCCATCGAGATGAATGGTACCATCCTCGATGTGGTCTTGTATCTCATGACGCAACTGCATACAACATTTGGTATCATGTCCATTAACTCAATGGTACTGACAATAAGTGCTCCCATCATACTAATTAGGGTAAGGTTCTTTAACAGGCTTAAAACTTGGCAAGGTTATGATATTATCTTCAACAACTTATGTAGGACGGAAGTATAAGATTCCAATAACTTTGTGAACTTTCGGTTACGTTTGAGGCCGTTGTCATCAGCAGCGGCTACCACATTTGTCATGGCCTTACCTTTCCCAGAGATTGATACAATGGAATTTCCCTCAGAATAGGAGCACGAGGAGGATCCCCCAAACTAAATAAACGTTTGTTGGTACTCTCGTAAGGCTGCACACAAGTGGGCGAAAGAAGGGTATTTCATAAGGGTGAACTTCTCTTGCCAAGGCCTTTGTAAGTTCCCTATGAATACCTTTTGCATATCAGAGTCAAGCAGCTGATACAATATTTTTGAAAGGAGTGCTTGGTAGCGTGCTATGAAATTAGTGATTTTTTCATTATCTTCTTGTTTACACCAGACGAGATCTGAAAAGGTCATCTTCGGCCCGATGTTTTCTTGAAACTGTCTGAAGAATTGATTTACAAGTTCGTCAAATGAGAAAATAGAGTTTTCAGGCAAGGAATAGTACCACTCAAGTGTTGTGTCCTTGAGAGATCGGGGAAACAGTTTAGCCATCAACACATCGTGATGGAAGAAGTATGTGCACAGGGCGTTAAAGGTGGACACATTTGTCTGTGGATCTCCCTTACCATCATATTTCTTAAATTTAGGTATCTCCATTCCTTGGGGGAAGGGAGTGTTTAAAATTGCAACTGAAAATGGGCTATGCCAGAAGAAGGGCTAGAAGATAGGCTGGGAAGAGGTTTGGGAAAGATTCGCCAACTGGCTCTGCATCTTACCCATGTTCTGAAGAAGAGTTTTCAGAATAGGGTCATTAGAAGATAGAGGGCCAAAGGAACCTCCTCCAGAGCCACTGCTAAGGCCACCTCCAGAGCTGCCACCAGTTTGACTTCCGCCAAAACCACTACCAGAGCCACCGCCACCAGTAGGGCCTCCGCCAGAACCACCACCATGACCTCCGTCGAAGCCGCCTCCGCCAGCACCGCCTCCACTACCAAATCCTCCACCACTACCAAAGCCTCCACCACTCATCCTGCCAAAGCGCCCACCACTAGAGGTGATAGGAGGGGTGAAGCTAAAGCCCAAGGGGACCCTGTTTACTTTGATAGTTTCAGGTTGCTCAAAGACAGAAGGGATACTGATAGAAGGGACCACATCGGCCATGTAGACATACATGGGAGGCATCGATACTCCTAACTGTCCTTCACGTTCTTCGAAAGTGACTCCTTGTGCGAAGCTAGGGTTGTTCAAAGGAGCACATGCTTCGGTGAGACCGAGAAGGCTAGTCAGAAGTTCTATGCATGTTCGATCTTTACTCATCATATGTTTCAACTCACTAACAACCCAAGTGGCTCTAGCCATCTAAGGATTTCTTTTCAAGTGATTTTCTAAGTTGCCCAGTCCTTTAGCAAGGGCAACAACGTATTCTATAAGGATTTGAATGGCCTCATACTCATCCACCGATGATGGCGTAGGAGACGCAGGGGGAGTGGGAATGTGATCAATTTTGTCAACGAATCCCATCTCATTCCTTGACAACTGCTCCTTCATAACCACATAACGACGGGACCAAAGAAAAGGCTCGTAGAGAGACCAATCGAGACCTTCATCCTTTCCATCAAGAGGTGTCGTATACTTCTCCTAACGATATACTCAGAAGTTATAGACTAGGTTGTGATGCTCATAAACCTTCACAACACTTAGGAACACAATAGTTGCAAAGTACACGAGGGAGGTCTCAACATCAACAGATGAACAGATGTTGGTTCACGTCGGGTTCACCAAAAATCTAAGAGAGGGGGACCACCACGTGCAAGACCCCAGGTCACAAAGGGCCAAGATGTAGAAGGCTGCCCTAAATTACCTCAGCTAAAGGGGTGTTAGGATATGCGGGACAAGAATGATGAGGACTATAAGGTCCTTCAACCACTCTATAGACCCGAATTGTAAGACGGGGCTAGGCAAGCCGATTTTCAGGTTCAACACTACGCCTCAAGAAGATCTCTGCCTAAGGATGAAACTGTCATCCTTGGATGACATCGTGGCACACTAGCGTCTCTAAAGTGTGATGGCATCCATGTGTCCAGAAAACAACAGAGACAAGGTCAAACCTAAGAAAATGACTAACAACCTAGCTAACTACCACTAAAGGTCCAAAATAACGTAACTAAATAAACTAAATACTCCCCAATGTGATAAAGAAAAAATGCAAGAGTAAAGGTGGTAAGAAGGATCTCACAAAGAAACTCGTTCGCCAGCTAGCTCCTCGAAAGCACATTCACCTACACACACAAAGGAGAGGAAAATTTTGGGTGACTGTATAGGGGCCTGCCTCAGCCAAACCCCCGTTTAGGTGTTTCCACCTCCACAGACAACTAAGAAAGCGAGATAAAGAGAACAATGTAGTAAAGAGCACAAAAGCACTACAAAACAGTAAAGTGCTAACTCAACCAAGTGATAGAGGAGAGGAGAGGGAAGCTTACCACCTCCAAGGCTGCTTGGGGGAGAAAATGAGAGTACTCGAGCCTCCGCTGCAATGGTGTTTCATTCCCAACTTGTTCTACCAAAGTGATGGAGTGTTGTGTTTGCTACAATAAAGAGTTTGTATGCTTGGAGTGAGTGAAAGTGATAGAATGAATGCTTGAAGTTGTGTAGAAGCTATAATACATGTTGAAGGAATGAATTTAAAGAAGGAATGAAAGAAACGACCATATTCAGGTCGGTCGGCCGAAGGGGGCATTACAACTTGACTCCCAATGAGAAGTGTAACGCCTCTGCAGGTTCAACCACATGAATCTGCCAGGGATGTAAGTGTGTCGTGTGGACGTTTGTGCACCGCCCAGGCGTCCCCGATTGACACACCTCCACCGACGCTCAAAACAGGCACCAAGTGGGATTCAAGCAGCGGGCTTAAGTGGAATTAAGCCTTCGAACTTGGTTTTCTATGGTGGATAAAGGCAAAAAGAGGATTTGCACATGGGGTGCAAATTTACTCCTATACAGGAACATATGGCTTGAAAGGAATGGACAAATTTTTAAAAAGGAACAACTTTTTGTGGGACAAATCATCCAAAAAATTGAAATTTCCATCTCTAAAACAGTAATGTCAAGCCTATATAAGAATGCATCTACTAATAACTGCTTCTCCTCCTAGGATTCTTTTATCCTTAGAAGTTGGTCTCTCCTTAAGATCCCTAGTGTGGGGTCCATAATGAATAAAAATCCTCATGTGGATAGATTTCTTATCAATTGGATACCACCACCCAAGGATTACATTAAACTTAATTTTGATGGAGCCTCTAGAGGAAATCCTGGAAAATATGGGGCTTCCTTAGTTCTAAGAGATTTTTAAGGTAATTTCATTGGAGCAATTTGCTCAAGTCTTCCAAATGGCACTAATAATATTGCAAAACTTAATGCTCTAAGTTTGGGTCTGAAACTTGCAATTGATCTATCTATTTCTCATATTCAGATTGAAGGAGACTCCATGATTGCGGTGTTTGCAGTTTTGAAGGGTTACTTGGATACTTGGCATCTAAATTATCTTGTTTCTCATATTTTTCATATTTTGAACAAATTTTCTTCTTATGAAGTAATGCATTGCTACAGGGAAGCTAATAAACAAGCAGATTGACTTGCAAATAAAGCCTTTGATCATAATTTGCATTTAAAAGTTCTTTCATATCAAGAATATTTGAATTTGGTGAATTCATAATGCTAAATACTATTCTATTGACTCCTGGTTGTATGATCATGCCACAGATTTTGTATTTTTATCTTGTTATCGGCCTAAATTAATGATCTTATTTGGTCAGGTATGAATTCAGATCAACTCTTATATGTCTTGATACATTGGTATGTATTTGGCATGCTAGTTCAAATTTGATATTGTGGCCTAAAGGGCCACATAGGTGGCAATTTTGGCCTAATCATATTGTCAAGGCCTTAATAGATGTACACTTATCTAAAATGATGTCACTTCTTTGACTCAAATATGTGGAATTCTTACCTCTGTTAATATGAAATATCTTGCAGGCCCCTCCTCCATACTAATTGCATTTAGGGAATTATTCCCTTTTTCAGTTAGTATGTGGGAGCTTTGGTTGTGATGTTTAAATTTCATTATTCTTGGGAATAATGCACAGTACTGGTTATTTTACATTCCCAAGATCAGGACTTTGTGGTTAACGACTCTTTACTTGTCTCCAAATTAGGGAAACATTCCCATTTGTCTAGGGCAAGTATTCCATATATAGCAACACTACTAAATTTGAAACTTGCAAAGATATTTGTTTTGACATTTCATTTAATGATTCACATCTACTGCCATTTTCTTGGTACTTGTGGCTTGTGTGAATGTCTCCCTCACATGTTATTTTCCCATGAAATCTGGGAATAGCTGGGTGTACATGGGCCGGCAACTAATTTTGGGCTCATGCATTTAGCAGATCTGATGATCCTCATATCTTATCATTGATTCAAATTTGCAATATCCTAGTACAGTAAGATCACCAAAGATCAAAGTTGAGACAAATGGCATGGTTATATCATTTTATTTATCGGCATAATGAAGTTGGCATTCTTTGTTATTTGTGCACCACCCTTTGGTGCAATAAGATTATAATGGAATTTAATTCCTTGCTTGCACTGTATGACTTCCAGTGTGCGATGAAGTTATTAAGAGGTTATCTATGGTTGTTTGTCTTTGCATCTTTCTTGCTTCTTGCTAAAGACACAATGTAGAATTATTTCAGAGTGGTGGTTCCACCAAGATACCATGAACTGTGAGATGCAAGGCCTTTCTGCTATGAAAAATTGAGTCAAACTTGCATCTTGGAATGCAAGCCAGTGGAGGACACAATAAGAACGATTTTGGGGAATGACTGGTTAGAATTTCATTCCATGTCTCTCCCACATGAGGTAGCATCTCATTTTGTTTCAAATTTAATGGATGTTTTATGGTGCGGTGAGATGGTTAATTTTTTAGCTAGCTCTTACATTCTGCCTTGTGTTTGTCCTCTTTCTTCATTACAAAATGCTCTTGAGGATTATGACATTTTAAATGGATCTAACCTTATGGGAGGTGTTCTTTGCCATCAATTCATCCTTTCTGACTGTTCCATCTCAACTCTCTTAAGTTCGATGGCTCATGGCTTGCTTGATGATTATTCTTATGACTTCATAAAAAAATTACATGGACTCAAACCTAGATTGGGTCACACAATTTCAAATATGCTTCTGGATCTCTTTGATGCAGTGCAATTACTGATTTGACATGCTTTGGTGGAACCCCATTCAACACCATATTTTCCTCCACCTATAGATTTGGAGTCTTTAGAGGAAAGTGGGATTTATTCATAAAATATTGGTAATTTTTTTTTTTGTAGCTCATGGTTATCAAAGCTTTTTCAATGGAAGACTACTAATTTTGCAAACTCTGCAATGGTTCTCGGTGCTTCAATGGTTTTCTTGATACTCGGCTTCTGGTGCATCTCCTTCTTCTTCAAGCAAATTTGACATCTCTTCTGCTTCATTTATTATGGAACTACCAATGAATTATGGATTTTTTGTATTTCCTATGCTCGGTTTTATTTTGTGGTGTAGGTGAACTATATGACGCCCGAGATTTTTCCATTGTTGTAGCTCGAAACTGTAGCTCGATGCTCAGTTTGTGGTGCAGGTTCCATTGTTGTAGCTCGATTCTCAGTTTTTTCCCATGCTTTTGAAAGAAGTTTCTTCGACTTGGCTTCCGTTTTCTCAAATTGGAGTTTTTTGTTCTCTCATACAGTCATATTGTTTCAATGCTCCACCCTTTTTTTCTCCAAGAATATAATGTAACTAATGTTAACCCAACAATGGGGTTTAGGGTTTCTTCTCGGTGGACGTTCTCTTACTATTATCACCCGTGTTTTTGTATTCTGACATATGTTACTATGGAAATTTTTAGTTCTATCACTGCCATAACTTTTCATATACTCTTTCTCTCTTCAATAAAAGTTTGTGGCTCTGCCACTTTCTTTCTTATTTTAAGATGTAAAAAATGATGTTGACAAATTTATTAGAAAATTGTAATTAACATTTTTTTGATTTATTATTATAGATAAAAAAAACTTTGATGTTGCATATATATGTGTGTGTGTGTGTGTGTGTAAAGAAAATGTGAAATATTATTGCACAAGTTTATAGTAAGAATTTTTTTAGAGATTATATGTAAATTTTTTATTTTTCTTTTGAAAATTTGTTATTGAAAGATTTATGAATAATTTATGCATTTAAAAATAATGATTTGGGATTTGAAAAAAAATAAAATAATAAATTCGATATCAATTATTGCAGATGTAATAAATAAAAAGTTGCATATAAAATTTTATTGTTTTTTTTTAAGATATAAAATTTTATTGTTACTATATGTAGATTTGATATAAAAATTATAATAAAAATTTTGAAATATATATATTGAAATTGAGAAGAATTTTTTTTTAAAATTATTTAAAATCTATTGGCTTCAAAAAACTTAGTTTCTTGCACAAGGATTAGAAACAAAAAAAAAAGAAATTTAAGCTCTAGTTTAGCTCTTCTCTTCTTCTTTCAAGAGTGCCTCCAAGGTGAGTGCTCCAAACAAAAGGCAAACCTTCAACAATATAGCTCAACAAAAGATGAGTAAAATTTGCTTGATACCATGAAAGGAACAATAAATGAAATAGACAAGATAAATGGAAAGTATTAATCCAAGAGCAACTGTTTGAAGTAAAATATTACCATGAAGATGAGAACCATGAGCAAGCACACCAACATCCAAAACAAGACACAAGATTTTGTAAGAGAGAAAAAGGAAAGAAAAAACCCCCTATATTATGAAGATGCCATAAAGCCTAAGAATATTAAAAGTAGAGAAATAGAGAGAGAGAGAGAGAGAGCTCAAACATAGAATGCTTCATGTGAAGAATGAGAAAAACACCTCAAATAAATAGAGGTGAGAAAAAAGTTGCATAAGTAACTCCCATGTTGACCTTTCATCTTATGTGTGTGTAAAGTGTCAAAATCCTCATAAGGAGGAGGCTACACCTAAGCCTTAATATTCCTCCAAAAAAAGAATTATAAAAATGATTCATTGTCACACGTGTGAGAATACTCAAATAAGACAAAATACTTGTAAGGGTTCCTTTGGATTATTCCTACAAGTATTAAATAATACAATGAATAATCTTCACCTAAGTAAAGATTAATTTTTAACACATCACGTGGAACCTAGTACATCTCCCATATAGATGAAAATACTTGATCTTACAAGACTCAAGCTCCTTCAATTGGCATGTCTTCCCAAACATCCTTAGTCAGTACTAGTACTCAAGGCATGAGAGGGGCATCCATTATCTTGGTTAAATTTAATTACCTTGTTTCATTAATTTCTACTTGATTAAATGACTCCCCACCCATGATCAGCCTACAAGCCACTTTGGGTTGGGTACACATTGCGAGCCACTCCCATAACCCTCTCTAGTACTTTATTCCTAGGCTCTTCACACTCACCCCAATGAGTGTGGCATGGAAAACAATGCACAGTTCCAATTTCCAACAAAATTTCACATGTTTCCACAAGATCTATTTCAATATTTTATGAAGTAGACCTTCGTTTAAACATTCCAAAACAACACATTTTACTCAAAACTTCCAAATTTTCTCAATTTTTCAATACACTATAAACTAGGAAATTTATTCAAACCCCATTAAAAAAATAAAAAATAAAAAATTTAAGAATACCCTTTGGTGCCAAAAGTGCCCAACACTCATTGTAAGCTATAAAATTCACGCTTTCATCATTTAATTGGGCATTATAACCCCATTTCAATAAAAATTCTCCAAAAAAAATCTAAAACTAATAATTTAGCATGAAATTTAATCAAACGAAATGCATTGGGAGGTTTTCACACTCCCCTAATCCTAATCCAACCTTTCAAAATGAAAGAAAATAAGTAAAGGAGAAAAATTTAGCAAACTACCTCAAATTATGATTTTTTTTTGTAGAATACATCAAGCACACCCAACAAATGCACATGGTAGCTTCCACACACCCCTTCCAATTTATATTCTGATGAATCTGAGCCCATTGAATTCACCTTCCAATTGCTCTCTCAATCAACAAATCAAAATTTCACAAAAAGAGGGTTTTTCTCCCCTCATAATTTTCATCCAAAAAATTACATAATGATAAAGAAAACCCCTTTTTCCTATTTACCCCTTTTCCATTTTCAAATAAAAAACAATGTAAATTCATTTTTTATTCCTTTAAATCCCATTTCCCTCAGTTTTCAAATAAACATTTAAATCCATTCCTAAACAACATTTATTGTTTGAATTCACGATTTAAATCCATATAAGCCTACATTCAATTAAATTATGAAAATCACAATTTAAATAGGATAATTAAATAAAGCATGACTTGCATTTCCGAACCTAAGGAATTACACCAAATAATTAATTAGTAATTCTACTTTTTCCCCTATCTTGAAACACATAAAATATTTCAATAACAAACATAAGAAATCATTTAAATTCCTCATATTTCATTTATAGAAAACATTGAATTTCTATCATTAATTTAATAAGACATTTATTGGTCTTCCATGACATAGAGGGATTCTAGAATAACTCCTAACTTGGATTTGAGTCAATACTGGTCAAATATGACATACCATACTCGATTCGAATATGATCATAGAATAGATAGGGGAGCCCAGTGTGACATCTCCAAAATAACCATTGTTGGGGAATAACTCAGCCCTGTTAGCCAAGTGGAGAAATAACCCTGTACTTGTAACCACTCAGGGCACATGAAGGGTACCTACTCAATGTATATATAGTCAAAGAACAACATAATCACCCAATGGAGTACAATAACATAAAGCATAAAAGTACGTACATACATTCATTTATATAAATCTTTCATTTTGAACATCAATAATCAGGTCTACACTTAATCACTCCATAAATAATGCACACATCACTAAATTGAAGCATAATGATAAACCAAGCATTTAATCATCACATAGGCATGCACACATCTCAAGGAAAACACCACCAAAACAATCACAAGGAAAACGATGATGTTGAAACACCAGTCCAACATCAATAAGGTGCAAATGAGAGGGGCACTGCAGCGTGTGGACCCTCTATAGAAATGAAAAGTCACAAGATACATAAGGATCAATAAAATCCTTGTTTACCTCAAGATTTAGTTGAGCTACCCTCCCTGTTGGGGATAAAGGAGGGGTAGTTGGTTCCTCTTTCCAACATGAATAATTCAAATGATATGAATCTTTTATCTAAGAGTGTGTTTCATCCTATTGAGAGAAGTTTGGACAATATTTTTAGGATAGCCTAAAGGGGTTCATTCCCTTTTCCCTTCTCTTGGATCATAGTGTTCACCCCCTGAAATGTCTTCCAATAAGGAAAATACGAAGAAGGTAAAGGCAAAGAAGTATTCTAGGGACTCCTTTTTCCCTTTGGTATCAAGCTTGCCAATTAAAGATGGAAATTCTACTAGAAAGGAGCTAGATTCATTTGTGGCTAAGGATAAGATTAATAGAAAAATACAAAGCTCCCTATAGAAAATTTGTTTCAAGAAACCATGAAAGGTTAGATTTATTGGTGTTTCTAGGTTGTTAGCTCCATCTAGTTTTCCTAACCCTTGTAGGTGGGGTGTTGTTGGTCTGATGTCATTTTGTTGCCTTTGTGTTATTTGTTTCTCATGTGATTATATTTCATGGTCTCTATTGTCCTTTTAAGATCTTTATTAAAGAATAGGACTTTCAAATTCCATATTTCCATTTTACAACTCCAAACAAAAATATTTACCCATAATAAAAAATAAATAAAAATAAACCTTTAATTGCTATACAAATTGCTACTTTCTTAATAACTATTGTAATTGATTGTTTGCTTTGTTTATATCTATAGTTGTGATAGCTTACTACACTTTGAAGCTCTTTAATTTTTTATATTTGAATTGATGATTTTATCAAGCTTATCAACATCCTGATAGTTTTGGCTTTGTTCATTTGAAAAAGTTATGTGGCAACAACAAAGGAAATAGGTGGATTTGTAAGTTAATCGAAATAGATCAAATTAAAGTAAGGAATTTGAATTGCCATAACATTTTATATGAGTTTAGTTCAACTCCCTCACACTTTGACTTATAAACCAGCTTAGAAATTCAATACTAACAAGAGTCAAAATGCATTCCACATAAGCTCCACTAAAAGATAAAATCAATCAAAATCAATTGCAAGAGTAGTAAAAATCATGATAATGGATACATTTTTTATGAAGTGGATAGAACAAGTGCTAGGTAGTGTCGAGTACCCATGTTCATAATATTGTAATAATACTACTAATATAGATTAGAATAGTTTCTCACAACTTTAGAGACAAATTGACCACACAAACCCTAATAATAGATTTTTTGTGTAAATAAAATGCAAGTATAAATTTATGAGTTTAACTATTTACAATAAATTTAAGATTTAAGAAAACAATGTGGCAGCTACATAAATGGACCTAAGTATCTATGAACCAAACACAAACTATATTCAAATATATTCTTCCTTTAGAAAATTATAAGCTTAGGGTTATTTTTTATTTGTAGATATTTTTATTTTATTATTTTAATTATTAAAAATAAATATTTTACTAGAACTTTTTTACATGTAAATAAGAGTTCATCTATTTCATTGTACTCCTTTTAATGTCCTAATTCAATATTCAATAATATTGTAATAATACTACTAATATAGATTATAATAGTAATATTATATTCAATAATATTAGTAATAATACTAATATAGATTAGAACAAATTTTGTTTAAGGAGATACATCCTTGTGCAAAAACAAATGCAATGTACGTCTCAATTGCATAGCAAGAGCTACAAGACATGTTATGCCTAACATTAATCAACCATTTTAAAGCTAACCAATACACAACGTCTCCCATATATAGACCAAAAAATAATAGGTCACACTATCTTATAGCTTTGTAATGGGGAACTAACATGTTGCAAAGGTGAGACAAATTATTAGCATGGAAGAAATGCTACCTTTCATCACTTGATGTGTAAAACTAATAGATGAACCTACAACATAACCAATTGGAATCAATGAAGGTCTAATACAAATTATAGGCTCTAAGAAAAACTTTATATCGACTTATAGATGAGATTTTATCTAAAAAAATAGCTTTATTTAAAATAATATCTCTCACAAGTGATCAATGCTCATAACATCACAATACCAAACACAATTACAACCCTTCATGCCCTCAACCACAATTGCGGGTGTCGTGACTTTGTAAAATTTGAAAACCTTTGTTTTCGAAGTTCAAGGTTGTCCTTATGCCTTTTGTTGCCTCCTTTGTAGTTTTGAAGATCTCTATAGGCTAAAATCACAAAAAAAATATAAGCTTGTGCTTCGGCACAATCTATTTAAGCCATCACAATGCACCATAAGCATCGATGGTTCATACATCCAAAGCGTATGTGTTTGTCAAACTTGTCAAAAAGTAGGAAAATTGTCAAACATGTTTGTAGCAACTTTCACCCAAAAAATTGTCTCACATAAAAAAACAACTTTCAAACAATTGAAACATTCCTCGTCTTCTCTAGAAAACAAATTTTAACTTGCATTCATTATCTTCATTTAAAAGACTACAAAAATCTTTCTCAACTCAAGAATTTAGTAGCTCTAAAACTCATATATATATATATATGGATGGTCTATCTTCTCAATCCATGTTTGGCAAGTTGTGTATTCAGTGTGAAGTGATAGATGCTCCTCTAAAAACATACTGAGTGTGATCTGAAACATCGATCTAAAAACATATACATTTGAATTCAAAAACTTGCTCTAATACTTCATGGACTATGGAAAAATCATACCAACTAGATGCTCCTCTACTTTGAGGAAGTAATGCCCGTGC
Source organism: Sequoia sempervirens (assembly GCA_007258455.2). Taxonomy (NCBI): domain Eukaryota; kingdom Viridiplantae; phylum Streptophyta; class Pinopsida; order Cupressales; family Cupressaceae; genus Sequoia; species Sequoia sempervirens. The sequence continues at coordinate 51,396 of VDFB02338798.1, read as the reverse complement.
CTTTTAGATGTCATCATAGATGAAATATTGCAAACCTGACTAAGCTACCGGGTAAAGGACTTAGTGATTGTCGGGGGTTTTGTGATGGTAATCAAAATAGGCACTCTGAATCCAATGCAAGGTGGGGGAGTCATTAATCTGTGGTGAAGACTGACATGCTATCAAGCGAAAGCCTCGACACCTAGTGGGGAATTGAGGATATTAATTTCCTGCTTCGGGGTGATGATTATCATTCCAGGGCCTATATACAAAGGTGCATACTCAACAGGGAATTAGCAATGCAATAAAAGTAAGAAATAGATATCCCCTTCACAGTTTTGGTGTTTTCTTCCTCTCCTTGTCATTACCAGGATTACCAAGATCATTCAAAAGAAGGCCACTTGAAGGGTTTACACACAGATAGGCCACTTAAATTCGCATGCACAACTCCCATAGTCAAGGGTAAAATTGATTTAATGTAGTACATACTATAGTTGTCAGGCCTTTTATCCATATTAATGATCTTTACCTTTGTAAGCGACCCGATCCTGCAAGCATAATTGGGGAAATAGGGAAGGGAGAGGATGGATTATCTAGCATGTTCTAATAGTTGTTATAGTATTTGATGATTTAATGTTCAATATTTTTAATAATATTAGATCAATAGTTGTGACTTTAAAGTTGTTAGTATTGATGAACATTACTCATGATTGAATGAAATGTATTCCTTAGATCTAAATAGCAACAAATCATGTGATTCCACATCAGCACACCAATAAAACATGATTTAGTGCACAAATATCATTCTCACTTTTTTTTGGGCCTTTTTTGGATACCATGACAAAAAGCATGTTGATGTGGCATCATATTTGATGATGTGGTCTTGAAACCTTAGTTATAAGTAGGGGATTTTCCAAGTAAGCTACTATAAAAAAATTGGGAGTGATTTGAAATTTCCACGTAAGATTTTGAGAAGCACAATGTTAGGGTGCTCAACTACCAGATCCTCTCGCCTAGAAAGGAGTATAAAAAACTAGTGAGATTGAAAAAAGAGTAAATGTAAAAAAGATAGGAGTTGATTTTTTTGTGGGAAATATAATTTGAAAGGATTTTGGCAATAACTACAAAATAAAACACAATTAAAGTGAACAATATTACATATTCACAACGACTAGAATATGCAAAAATGTTGTATGAGAGATTGCAAGATAAAGACAATCCCAATGATCATTTTGATGGATAAACTCTTCTCCACAAAATACATCAAAGAAGGAATTAAAAAGCTTGAAGTGGGTAAAGCTCATGACATATATGGCTTACAAGAAGAATACATAAAATGGGGCATTAAATCCCTCACACCTCACATCAAAAGAATATTCAATGGGATTATTTGGAATGGTTTTTTGACAAATTGGATGACTAGTATCGTCATCTCCTTGCTCAAAAGTGGTGATGTCAACAACCCCTCAAACTACCACACTATAATGATCAACCCTCTCTTCAAAAAACTCTTTGAAAGAATGATAGAGCATCAAATTAGTATTTGGGTAAAAAAGGAAGGAAAGAGGGAAAAAGGGCAAGTGAGCTTTAGCCCAAAACAATCTACCATTGATCACTGCATTACCCTTAGACACTTATTGAGAAAGTTTAGGATAGACAGGGAAGAGAGGTTTTTTGTTACTTCATTAACTACAAGAAAGTGTTTGAAACTGTCCCTAGAAGCAAATTATGGAGTAGAATAGAAGGGTTGGGAATTCTAGAAAAGTATAAGGTTATTTTTAATAGGTTGTATGATCAAGTATGAGCTAAAATAGAACCAAGAAAGGATTATCATAATGTTTCGGGAGTAACTTTGGGGTTAAACAGGGTTGCTTGTTATCTCCTACACTATTTGGGTTCTACATTAACACATTAGAGGAGTAGATAGACAAGTTTGGTGGTGGGGGTGTTCACTTGATCGACTATATAATAAAGTTGCTTCTATATACAGATGTTCTTATTTTAATGACAAAAACAACACACGATTTTAGGGAACACTTGAAATCTGTAGAATTAGTTTTCCAAGAGGTTGGGATGTAGGTGAACACCAAAAAAACTAAGGTCATGATCTTCACCTTGAAGAGAAACAAGGCTCATATGGAATTTGTCTTCAAAGGCAACCCCTTACAAGTGGTTAACAATTATAAATATATTGACCTTGATTTCCACAATAAGCTCATCTAGGAGACGTGTAAAACAAAAAGGATACATGAAGGATGGAAAGCCTTATACTCATTGAAAAATAAATGTAGACGGGTTGAACTATGGGATTAGAAAACTAAGAAAAATAATTAGGTTGTTAGTGGTGTCAATGGTGTTATGTGGGTGTGAAGTTTGGGGTGGCAATATATCAGCAATGAAGTGGACATAGATAGAGAGATTACAAAAGCATCTAATCACAAGTTGCCTCAAAATAAAATCATCGAATCCCTATGAGATTTCCTTTGTTGAAGCTAGTGATTTTCCTAAGGAGACAAAAGTTATGATCCATTCTAGAGCCAACACGCAAAATATATTTTTATTTATGTTCAAGAAACCAAAGAAATTTGAGGTAGGAGCATAGGGTCAACTGGTGTCACACTCCAAATAGTAGTAGGTGCAATGGTGGTGATTATAGAAGTAAAAGTTAATTCCATTTTTCTTTAACATGGCATTGTCGTCTGGGTGTGTTGTTTTTCCCATGAAGGCAATGGAAATGTGTTTTAAGAATGTTATATGTGGGTCCAATGAGGGTAGGCTCTACGATAGTGTTTGGTAAAATCAAGGTGAGTCTCCTATTGCTTTTGACCATTCAATGTTTTAAAAAAAAAAATTAATGTGTGGTTGCATCATTTTCATAGGTTACTTTTTATATCTTTTGAAAAGGAAAAGTATTTTTAAACTCTAGCAACCATAAAATTAGGCTTGAGGTTCTATTTCGTATGTAAAAAATAAACTCAACAATGGTTATTATAAAACTAGTCTCAACTATTATGGTAGATAACCCTACATTACAAGAAGTGGGACCAACAACAAACCATTCAAAACGCTGAGAAGATATAGACATCGTTTCATTGGAGGAAGTTGGAGGGAAAAGGGGAGTAGGGAACATGAAAGAAAGTAGAAAGGTACCTAGGCAGGCATGTTAGTACCATGTGTTCCATCTTATCCAACAAGGAATCATGTGTTATGTGATGATCTTGTGTTGCTGATTTGTGCCTTATTTCTACTATCTTATGTTGATGTTATTCTTTATTTATTGTTGTTATAAGTTCACATAAGGTAGTGTTTATAAGCATGTTAAGTTGGTTGTTTTTTGGCATCATAAAGAAGATGGATCTAGTTATGGTATTTCCATTTTAAGGCAACTTAATTTTCAAATTTGCATATAAGTTTTATATTTTCATGTTGTTGTTGTCCAAGCCTTGTATCTCATCCATTGAAGTCTTTTTTGGATAGAGATTGAATTTCCCAACAATCAGTATCGAACCTGTTTATTTCTCATCATTTGGTATTAGAGTTGAAGGTTAACTAGGTTTCGGGTATTCCTTCTTTTTTGATTTCTTAGCTTAGCAAGCTTGATGGAATTTGTTAGAAGGAATTGGAGGTTGTTGGAAGGATTTTGGGGCAGCAATGAATTTTTTTGAGTTAACTTTTTTTTACATATTTGTGAAAATGGAAACCATGGATATTGTCATTGTGATCTAACTTGGGCATTGGAAGCTTAGGATTATGGATCTTTATGGAGTTGGCTATGTTTTGGTAACTTGGAGCTCTTATTTGGAAATATTTGTTGATCCTCTTGTTTGGTGGTTGTGTTCCTTTACCTTATGGTCATGTGCAACAAGAAGGTGTTCATGTTGGATGGGTAGTGACATCTTGGTGACAAGGAGAAACACTCTTGATTTGGACTACAAAATGTAGTGCTTATGTTTTCTTCATGGATTTAGTCCTTGGTTACATGAAAGCACTAGAAGATAAGCCACTAACCTCTTCTTGAGTTGTGGAGCTGATATGTTTCAGATGTTGTAAGATCCTTGACAACTTGGTTTTCCTATTTGGGTTGTAGTTTACACTTGTTTTCAATTGTGGGTTTGTGGATTTGTGCTTATTTCATTATTCAAATGATATGTTTGATGTGAATATCTTGATGGTTATATGAATTTCAGATTCACAAAGATGTATTTTCATGTTTTACATGTTAACTAAAATATATGGTATGTAGATCTGTGATGAGACTGTATTCAGGGTGTTTTGGATGAAGACGGTTATAGGTTTGCATGGTTTCTTGGAGGGTTCTTATTGATCTATGGTTACTCCTATGTGGGTTCATTTAGCAAATCAAATCTAGCATTGATTCTCATGTTTGAGTCTTGGAAATCCACATTTTATACCTAAATATCTTTGTTTAGCATGATACTAATGTTGGGTTGTATCTATTTTTTAGTTATTTGAGATTAAAGGACTGATTATGTATTTCTCTATTGAGATGTTGCATATGTGCAGATCTTGGAAAATTGTTTAATGTGGATTCTATTTGGTAAACCATATTATTGGTCACCATTATCACATTGGTATGCTTATTACAGTGAGAGATGGTTATTAGGAGTACCTGATATTGTTGTTCATTTGAATCTTTAGTAGTTGTTTATGGTGCATGATAAGATTTGTTCACTTTTATTAGATTTTTGGCAATGATATTGGTCATGATGCCATATATAACCTGGTATTACTTTCAGTGGGAGCTTTATGCAGTTACAAAATGTGTTCTATCTTCTTTGTTTCAATATTTTGGTTCTAAGTTGTTGTTGCAATGTGTAGTGAGCCATGGATAATCTTTGATTAGAAGATAGATGGTCTTTTGCAATGGTTGTTGATGTCATAAGGAGCTCTTGGATTTTGCTTTCAAATTGTAGTGAGAGTTATGACATCTTTGGTTCTATTGACAAAGGATGTGTAGCAGTTGTATCTTCTTGGTTTGGAGATTATGGTTGTACTTTACCTTTTGGGAGCTCACGGTGTTGAGTTCTTTGATTGTGTTGGGGCCATGGAGGATCTTCAATTAGGAGATGGTTATCACGATGCCTGAAGAGCTTAGTTACACAATTCAGTGGGAGCTTTGGTAGTGATTTTGATTCATCATTTTGATGATGGATGGTTATGTGATCTCCTAGGAGGGGATATTAGATCATGATCTCATGATATGTTCTTGATTCTATAGTTGGAATTTTAACAATGGTCTTGTTTAGTTCTCTTTGGTTTTGAGTATTAATCATTTTCTTGGAGCTTCATGATTTTGTAGGGTTACATTTGAAGTTGATATGGATTGATTGGTGGATGCTCATGAAGACTAGAGAGACATGGGTGAGGCTAAGAGATCTCTTATTTATGGGATCATATGTTGAGATGGTTACTCTTTGATGAGGATTTCAGCAAAAATATCAAGGAGCCTACACCTGGTTATGGATGTGAATCCATTATGGACCTAAAGAGAAGATTGTCATTTTTTGGTGTTTTGTGCACAAGACAATCTTGTATCCCACTCTTGGTCTACTCAACAAGTGAATGATTTGAGAGGTATTGCCCACCTGATTATCATATGAATTCTTTATTTTACATCTTGTCTTCTCATATGAGTTATTCTTGAATATAAGCATTTTGAAGACTTGTTAAGAAGATTTGCGTGCTTAATGATTTTTTCATTTTTCTCCTCTCTTTTTTCTTGAGCTATGGTTCTAGTTCTAAGGACTTATTTGGAGAGGTATAGGAAATGGTTTGCGGCTTTAGGAATATTCCCTTTGTTTTGGGATTGATTGGTTGGTTTGATCTACCTTCTATATGAGAGCTTTACATCTAATGCTGCCATGTTTTCACTTGATTTGAATGTTAGATGTGTTGGAGTTAAAATGACACTGAGAGGGGAGGGGTGAATCAGTGTCTTAACAGATTTGACCAATTTTCAAAAAATTCAAAAACATAGCTCAAATTTGATCTCAATATTACTCTGATTAATGCATTCATGAGTTGAATGTAATCATTCATAAACAAAATTGAGAAAAGTAATAATCCCAACAGTGAACAGAAACAACAACAACATAGTAAATCAGTGAGCACATAGAAGAACAAAGAGACACAAGATTTTTCCGAGTGGAAAACCATTGTGGGGTATAAAAACCACTCCCGAAATGCCTTGCAGGCTTAACCTTTTTTAATCAACTGTTCACAATGCCTTATAGGCTGATTTTTGAGCACCCACTCAAGGAGCATCAACCCCTCGTTTAGAGATATCTATCTCAAGGAGCACCAACCCCTCAAATTATATTTCAGAACAATAATAATTTCTCAGAGGATCTCTCTATTTTCAGTTAAGCTCATAACTCTCTATTTTCTCGTCTATAGAATACCCTAAAGATTCAATAATTGAATCCCTAAAATATTATATAGAGAAGAAATTTACAATATCTCTGCATCTTGTTATTCAGATTTTATTGCAGAGTTTATCCATACATTTCCATACAGCCAAGGAATGATAATCTTAGAGTTACAACTGCCGAACAAAAAACATAGTTTTCTGCTTCTATTTATACATCTTTTTGATTTAAATGCCAGAAAAGTAACTGTCTTCAGAAGTAACGGCTAAACAACCAACCTGAGAAGATTCAGACTGAAGTTAACAAAGCTGTTTATAATAGAAATCTTCATCTTGTACCTAGCAAGATTATTAGTCGAGGTGAAATTGATTTCCCAAAACAAGAGCCGTTTCACCCAGCTAAGAGCCGACCTCACAAATCTGAAACGTATGTGATCATTTCACTGCTTAAAAAGCACAACTGCCCACCATAGACAAATCTGCAACTCCCATGGCTCCATCAACCACTGTCGAGTTTCTAGCCAGAAATGTACCAAATAAAGCTTCCATATACCGCTGATAAAGCTATTACAGCTAGCAACAACAGAAACTAAAACTCTCATGATGGCGGCTAGGCTAGGTTTCCATACCCAGCCAAAAAGAATAATCACGAAATTTTTCCCTAAAATCTCATTTCCGTCGATGTAACGTTATGCCGAAGGAAATTAAATCGCTAGTCGTTCCCCCGTGTTTGAATTTTTGTTATTCATAGTGAAACAGTCGCTGAGACATCCACCAGTTATGCTGAAGGAAATTTAATCGTTAATCATACTTCGATTCCTTCTATTTCTCCGTGACCCTTCATTATCGGGCAGACCCTATAGAGAATTCACTTTGTTTTGCCGAAAGCCTCGAGATCACAATAGATCGCCAAGACATTAATGTTCTCACACCGACAGAAACCTTTTGTCTTTCGCTATAACATTATGATATTGGGTAGACCTCATGTAGAGCACACCATGTCCTTCTGAAAGTCTTCATCCACTTGTGTGACGTTGAGACAAGTCAAATCCAATATCGACAAAATCCCCCATTGTGCTCCATCGGCGAGACCGAAGGTCACTCGCCGAGACCTCACGCCGAAAACCTCAACTCTTACCGAGATGCATACCTTTACGTTGTCAGTCGGCAAGACAAGAAAAACTTGCCAAGATATTATATCAAATGAAATCTCTCACCGAAAAGCACCCATTTGTTGTTGATCGGTAAGACAACAAGGTCTCGCCAAGACATTATATCGATAGCCATTAGTTTTACCGATAAGTCTCCATATGCATACAGTCGGTGAGACATAACCCTTTTCACTAAGACCCTTCACCGAAGCCTTAAACTCTTGCCGATATGTTCCCATTCAACCACTGATCGGTGAGACAAAGAAATTTCGTTGTGAGCACATACCGACGGTGTAACACTTGTCGTTATGATCCTTTTCTGTCGCCGAAACAAAAGAGAGGTCTTGCCGACAGCTTCATGTATGTTAAATTCAATCGACATGACATCAAAAATGTCTTGCCGATAGGCAACACAGACATTTCAAAATGGATCGGGGAGACCCTGGCATTCTCACACCGATATGTGTAAGCCTTCAAAAATGTGAGTTCAAAGAATGTAATCAAATGACTTGTAATCATGTGAAATACACCTGTGGTATGCAAAGAGAACCATCCTGAGACTGATCATCAAAGAGAACTAACTAAAAGAGATTTTGTCATCAAGGACAAACCATAAGATCACAACTGAGAACCAACAAGATGTTGGTATCCTTTCAATTTGAGAATGGTGAAGGAGATATTACATTACACAACTTGGTATATGTTATTGTAGAACAAGGATACGATTTGATTTGCAGGTTCTCTCTTTGGTCATGGTATTCTTCCTAGATGTTAGGTTTCACATCGTTGAGTGAAGAACTTGGGAGAGTTATGGAGACTATGGTGAGAGAGGTATTGCAACATATTTGTTTGCAGGATTTACATATCACTATATGTTTCCTTAACACTACGTCATAGAGGAGTTAGCCACATCCTCTTTGTGAAGTACTATAGATAGACTTCATATACCTTGATCTATTTTCAGATTTGAAATTACTCATGTAGTGGGAGTTTCTGGATGTGTGTCTGGTTATCCTCTATGATATCTAGGTATGTTGGTTACTAATGTGATGATGAGTTTGCATGTTTCTTTGGATTGGGATCTACGAGTTATGTAATAGTGTGGGTTGATCACCCATTTAATTATAGTGGGATGACTCTAATGTAGACTATATATATCCATGAGATTATTTTAGTGTTTATGCAGACCTGTTAGTTGGACTTGTTTGTGGTCATTTATTCATTGGTATGTTGCATTGAGATAGGAGGATGGATATATAGAGACTTGATTGTAGTTTTTGGGTTGGTATGTTGATGGCACGAAGTCTTACCTATGTTTGGTATACCTTGGTTTGAGGTATGGTTATCTTAGATGAGTTGCAATTTATTGTGGTTGCTATTCTAGGTGGTATGAGTAAGGCATCTACTCAGAGCCTTTGTTATCATTTGAATTTGATGCTTGTGTTCATGTAAATATTGGTGTACGTTTTTGTGATAGTTGATATGTTTCACCTTGGCATGTTCCTTTTTTTCACAAGTGACATGTTGGAGGATGTGAAGGAGTTTCTTGCTTAATGGTAGGTTATCATGGTTTCTTTTGTAGGTATCTTGTTGGAGCATGCAAGCATGGTAAAGATTTAGATGGTACATGTTTGGCTAAGGGGTGCTTTTACATTGTTTGTGATTCCTAGGGGTGTATTTACAATGTTGATGTCAAGTGGGAGAATGTCAAGATTAGGTGCCATCCACCTTGTAAATCCTATGTCATATATCATGGTCCCAACATCCTTGGAAAATGTCTCTAGGCACTTAGGGTGTATTGGGAAAACATTTTGTAATATTATTTCTTACCATTGTTTGTAATATACTCATAAGGGGTGATGGGTCTACTATCAGCAGTAAAGGTGGGTTATGGACATAATTATTTAATATTGTGTTCCCCACATGTGGATGCCTAGAATGGGATAATAAAATATAAAGGAAATGGTAAATGAGTGACTATTGGGATTCTCCAAGTGGGTGCTTGGAAAGAGGCACCATGTGTCACATGGTTTTCCATCATTTATTGCAATTAATGTAATGTTTATCTTCTCAAGTTTGGGCACCCAAGTTGGAGGGAAATTATTGGAGAAAAAACTGGTGTCCTTTTGTATTCCATGGAGGATTTCCAAAGGTTGGGGATGCTTGGAATGAAAGGTCATCTTTTGGTACCTTGTTTGGTGCATTAGATGCCTTCACACATATATAAAATCAGCCTCTTGGATGTAGAATTAGAGAGGAATAGCTGACTGTAGTGTTACTCTGCAAGAACTAGGACAGGTTGAGGCATAAGGAGGTTGTTCACAGGTGCATAGGTGCTACCATGTTGGAGGAAAAGAGGAGAGTGGAAGTGGTTGTATTGTAATCTCATTTATTTGATGATAATGCACACTTGGCCTCTCTTCTTGGTAGAGTTTTTTCCCCCACAAGGGTTTCTCCACATAAATCCTATGTTATGTGATGATCTTGTGTTTCTGATTTATGCCTTATTTATGCTATCTTATGTTGATGTTATTGTTTATTTATTTTCATTATAAGTTCACATAAGGTAGTGTTTATAAGCATGTTAAGTTGGTTGTTTTTTGACATCATAAAGAAGTTGGATCTAGTTATGGCATTTCCATATTAAGACAACTTAATTTTCAGATTTGCATATAGTTTCAAATTATTCATGTTGTTGTTGTCCAAACCTTGCATCTCATCCATTGAAGTCATTTTTGGATAGAGATTGAATTTCCCAACAATCAGTGTCAAACTTATTTATTTCTCATCTCTAGCATCCCCAAACTTTTCAAGATTCAAATGTGAATATTTCATGTCCCTTGTGTTGGGATACAATGTTGCCCATTATTGCATAAAATGTCATATTATAATGTTGTAATTAAATAATTATTTAGTTATGATGCACATAAGAGGTGTAGTTAATCACACTAGGTAATTATTTGGGAACCACTTTATGTTGTATTTAGTATTGGATTATTCTTTAATGTGTGAGACATGCGATAGTAATTTAATATTGAAAAAATATTTAATAAAGTAAAAACTTAGTACCCAATATTAAATGAGGGGTCAATGGTTTTGTATCCACATGGTTTTGTGGTACATGGTTTTATCTTATAACTTGGTTGTATTTGTGTGAGCTTGAGTCTATAAAGGCAAGCACATGTTTAGTGGTTAAGGTTGTTTGGGTGAGTGGGTTGCCATTATTGAGTCTTTCTAAGGAGTGCATATGTGAAGCATGGCATGGGATGTGTGAATTCATGCTTGGACACATGGAGATGCATTGGAGAGGCTTGATTCTTCAGAAGTATTCATGGTAACTCTTGTAAGTGCATGTATTGTTTATTTTTTGAATAATAGATGGAGTATGGATGCTTTTGGAGGCTGGGTTTTTTCCCTCTTGAAGGTTTTTCCAGGGTGTACCTTATGTTATCTTGTGGCTTGTCTATTTGATCTATGCATTATGGTTACTAGCATGCATGATTTTCTCTCATGGGGTTATGTAGGAAATAGATTAAGAATGTGGGTATTATGCATTATTTCCTAACAAATGGTATTAAAGCTTTCATGGTTTTGGGATGTGTGAGCTTCCAATTTTTTTGATATAACTCTAGTTTGAGTAGATTTGGTGCAAATTTGAATCCATGACAATGCAGGTTAGATCTGAGGCATTACATGGTATGGAACACATGTTACATATGTTATTATGCAAATTTGGGCTTTTCAGTTGTCAAGATTTATTGGGTTTATTGTAGATCTGAGGCATGCAAAATTTGGGTAAAAAGGGTTTCTTGGATTGAGTTTTTATATGAGAAATTTTTAGAGGATATTTCATGGATGACCTCATGAGAAAAAACATACCTCACCATTGGATTCAAGATGACCAAGAAACGAAGATTCATATAAAATTTACCCTATTTTGGAAAAGTAAAAAAGAATGCAAAAAAATTTAGCCCCAACCCGACCGTAGGTTCGTCTAGGGCGTTTATAGAAAATATTTTTAAAAAATCCAACAAATAAAAAGGTTTATTAAAAAATATTTGAAAAATAAAAATAATAATAATATGGGGAACAGGTCCACAGACCTCACCCCATACCCACTGATAGGGGTACCAACCATTATCGGTACGAGATTGATAGTGTTAGCCCATCCCTATTGTCAGTAGGTCCATGATGTTAGAGGGGCTTAGCCTCCCGTGGTTGGCCCAGGCCCCACGGCCTTAAAAACTTTTCCGTCAAAAAATTTAAACATTTTTAAATGTTTTTAAAATTTTCCAATTTTTTTAAGAATTGAAGCATTTGATCGAACTCTATAAAATTTTCAAATCCGCCAAGGGCACCATAGGTGCACTGCCGGCACGCCACCACCACTAGTGGCTCCACCCATTGATCACCCCAGCTCAACCCCTATAGTAGAATTGGGAAACTTTTTTCAAATGGGCATAACTTTCACCCAGGATGTTGAATTTTTGACTTCTTATACTCATTGGAAAGGTGGTTCCAAGAACTAAGCAGTGGTACAGGTTTAGTTCCATGATTTTTCTATTTTGATTAGTTTTTGGAGCCCAAAAGCAAAATTTTCTCTTGTACATGGTTTTGATCATAACTTTTGCATACATAATCAAATTTTTGATTTCGAATAAGCATTGGAGAGAATGTACAACATACTACATAGTGGATCAGGTAGATTTTCAGTTTATGGTGCAGGATGATCTTTATACTTATTTGATCAAATTTAAGAGTCTGAAATTAGGGGTGTGATTGCATGAGCATTTGAACGAGTCAAGAGGTGAAACCTTGAGAGAATACATGTTTTTATATGATATTTATGATTATACAACTAATTATTAGTTTGGTAGTTCTTGGTACAAGTTTACAAGTGTTTTTAGAGTTGGAATTTGATGGTGATAAGTACACATGTTTTCTTTGATTTTGAGGACATGGGTTGACACGATTGGAAACTTGGATTCTTGTATGGGTGATGGTTAAGTTCAGGTACAACATGTGCTATGATTATGTTGTCATGGATATGCGGGTACACTTGAGAATTGTCACAACATGATCATGTATGTAGTTGTTTGGTGGTGATATGGTTTCGTGTTATGAGGTTTTTCTTATCTCCTATATGCTTATTTGGTTCCTTGACTATGGTTACTCATTTGTGGACATGTTTGGTAAATCAGATCTATAGTTGATTTGGTGTTGAAGTCTTGTTGTCTATAGGATTATCTTATTTGATATCTTGATTTGTAGGTTACTAATGCGATGATGAGTTTACATGCTTCATTGTTTGGATCTTTGAGTTATGCAATTGTGTGGGTTGGCCACCCATTCAGTTGCAGTTGGATGACTCAGTTGTAGATTGTCTATATCCACGAGATTGGTTTAGTGTTGGTGCAGACTTTGTTAGTTGACCTTTTTTGTGGTCATTTGTACATTGGTATGTTGCTTTGAGATGAGAGGATAGATGGTTAGAGTACCCAATTAGTTAGTGATTGGGACTTGTAGCATGTGGTTTTATCATGATGTCATGATAGCTTGGTTGCATTTCATTGGTTACACTTTTCAGTGGGAGATTTTGATAGTGATGACTTGGTGGTGTAGAATCGATTCCTGATGTTTTGATGACGGTTGTATCTTCTTGGTTTGGAAATCTTAGTTTCACTTGTTCTCTAGAGTTGTTGGGATTGCAATTGAGTGTGTGTGGAACTGGATGATCTTCATGGAGGAGATGGTTGTCACGATACCATGTGTAGCTCGGTATCATGGTTCAGTGGGATTTGATGGCAGTGGCATGATTCATCATTGGTGATGGTTATCTTCATGCAGTTAGAGATGGTTGATTCATGGTTTAGAGTGTGTTTGGTATTGTGTCTTGGATTACTCTAATTACCGGTTTGCGTATTGACATGATATAGGTTCTTTTGAGACTAGGATGTATGCTTTGTTGTATGTGATCTCCTAGGAGGAGATGGTTAGATCATGATGTCATGATAGGTTCTTGATTTTGCAGTTGGAGATTTGACATTGATCTTGTTGGTTCTCTTGGTATTGAGTGCATTGTTCATTTGATTGAGAGATTCATGATAGTGTGGTGTTGCATTTTGAGTTTAGCATGGATTGATTGTATGGAGGTGTCATGGATACTCAGAGATGTAGGTGAGGTTGGATTTCTCTTATGATTAGATACATTTGCTTGAGATGATTACTCTTTAGAGGTTTCAATAGGAAGACTGAGAACATTTCACCTGGATATGGATGTGAGTTCATGATGGATCAATAGAGGAGGTTGTTCTTGGAGTGAGTCATGATGATTTGGTTATCCTGGAGGAGCATTCTCATTCCCCACTCTTCGTCTACTCGACAGGTTATCATCTAATAGGTATTGCCCATCCTATTTTTGTCATGTTTATATTTCATTCTTTGGTTTCTCATGGGAATGACTTGAGTCATGGTGATTGATTTTAGAGACTCATTTGAGAATTGTTTAGCATGAGTTTATGATGCTTTATCTTTCATGGATATGGATCTTGAGCTATGGATAGTTAGTTCTAGAGGATTCATTTTGAGAGATGTTTACTATGTTTATCTCCTTATGCATATGATTTTATGTAATCATTCATTGTGAGGGTTTAGGAGATGGTTATTGGGTTGATTTCCTAATTTGGGAATGGATACATTGGGTTTGATTTCCTTGTCAGAGAGTCTTACATCTATGCTGGAATTATTACATGATTCATATCTTGTACTTGATCTATGAGATTGAGTGGTTGGGTGTTGTTGAGGCTTTTCATTTGGATTTGTGAGGTGATCATACTTGACACAGCGTTGCACTTTGAGGTGTTGGTAGGACATGTTATGATTTACAAGTTTTCTCTCTTCATTCTATGGTCCCTTCTTGGAGGTTCATGTTCATATGATTTGGAAAGATTATGGTGACATGTTGTGAGAGAGTATGCAACTGTTGGTGTTGCATGTGTAGATCATTTTGATTGTTCTCGGTACTTCATTGTTGATTAATTATCACGCCTTGATATAGTTTTGATTGGTAGACTTGATATTGTTTCATATTACCCATGTAGTGGTAGTTCCTGGATATGTATGTTCTTCATTAACAGGGTTGATACATGGAGCTTGTGATTGTGGTTTATGGGTTGCATATATTGTTGGCATGATTTTTGTTGTACCCAAAATAAATTTTTCCTTCAATGAGATATTTTTCTTAAAATGATCTAAATCATGTAAAAATGTTGTCAAAAGTATGTTTTAGGTCAAACCAAACATAGGCTTTTTGTGGGTTTGTATCAAGGAAGATGCTTACAAATTCCTAAAAAAAATGAAAATTAGGGTTTCAAACCCCTAAAAATAGGACCTTTCTAGAAATGATTGAAAATGATTTTGATAGGATAAATTGACTTCACAATCACATTGGTCAAGTCAAAATCACCAAAAAAGTTGTTTTACTCTGGTGGGTCTATTTCAAGGAAGAAAGCTAGGACCTTCGCAGTCAATAATGGTAGCATGACCAGTACCAAGTGGTGAAATCTAAGCCTTGAAAGCTTCAATGAAGAATTCATGGAAAAAATGCTCAAAAAGATGTTATGTGACGGAGGGGATTTTCAAAAGTGAAAAATGCTAAAAATTGACTAAGTCTGGAGAATGCACGCCTTGCTACTAGAAGGAGGCTACACAATCCAATGCCTTAGTCATTTTTCGAACACCTATACACACAACATGGTGAAGGTGGTTTCTAGGATGCATGTGTCTGCATCTTCAACGACAATGCTCAAATCAATCACGATGCACGACGAACGTGAAGCACGATGGAATGAAGATTTTCAAAGGAAATGATGAAACTACAAGCTAAAAGCTCCCCTGCTGGCCAGGAGCACCCTTGAATTCAAAAGGTCAAAGACAATCATCAACTTTCACCAAGGTAGTCATCTCCTTTGTGTTTTTGTTGGCTTTCCAATGCATTGTTGAGCAAGGCCACCTAATTCATCAATCACTAGTAAATGTAAGCGAAGTCAAGAGATGTTACAAGTAAGTATTATCAAAAATGACAATCAAACATGGGAAAAAGTGCCCCTACTGACCAGGGGCGCCCTTGAATTAGATGATCTAGATGTCAGTTTTGAATGAACTTATCTTCAGGTCATACCTCGACATCAGCTCAGCCTTGCAACGAACCTGTTCACCAGCCTGCAAGACACATCAAACAACAACAACTATTGATCATTAGAGCATGTAGAATGGTGGGAAAATCAATGCACATCAAGGCAAAAGTGCCCCTACTGGCTAGGGGCGCCCTTCATTTTGAGTCACCTGATGAGGTTTTTAGTAACTGCTTTCTTCAAGACATCTACCCAACATCCTCTCAGCTTCGAGATCAATCTAGTTGCATGTTCATAGGACCTATCAAGCGTTCATAGAAGAAGATCAAGCAATAAAAACCAAAGGAGAAGATGATATGAAGAACATGGAGAAATTGAACAAGTGTTAAGGAAACTGCACCTTCCTAGAAATAGGCACCCAAATTTTTGGGCTAGTAGATGCAATATGTAAGCTCAATGATCTCTAGGATGACCTCCTCTATTTTGATCAATCTCAACAATGACATCGTCAGCGAAGACAATAGAAAAATCAAACATCTGATGACAGAGATCAAACTGGGACCATTTGTGAAAGTTACAACATGAGAATGACAAGTTAAAAGGTCAAAGGAGCCCCTGCAGACCAAGGGCGCCCATGCTTTTGAAGTACCTAAATCAAATTTCAAGTTTTGTGAAGCCATTCATCCTTTCCGGGACTGAGCTGGTTATCCATCCTATGTTTCAGCAAGATCATCAGACTCATCAGTCATCGGTGATCTCAAATCAGAACACGAAGGGTCAAACTGGAGGAATTGAAGAACACTCAAGAAATTGACTAAGTCTGGTAAAAAATGATCCTTCTTGGGAAAAGGCACCCAACAATCAGAAGCATTAAACGTAGGTTTAGAGCTTTGCAACTCCCAAGAACACTTCATCAGAGTTGTTCCATCTCAGCAGTGGATCTGTCAGCAACACCTCAAGACCAACTAAGCAACTGAAAACGAAGATCGAACAGAGGAACTTCATCATGAAAAAGAGTGAAAATATCTTCAACTCTTCAAAGGGACGCCTAAAGTCAAATTAAGACTCTATTGAATAAAGTTGTCTATTTAGACAACCTTTTCATGTCTAAAATGTCCCTAAATGGGTGGAAATCAGTGTTGTGAACTCTGGATCAAGCAGAAAGACTCCTCCATCATCAATCACTATATATAAGGCCTAGGCATCATAATTCAACATCTTTCTTTGCGGGTTGAATCCAAGAACAACATTTTCTTCTCCAAGACGTCTTTTGAAGATCTAACAGAGGGGTTTTCATTTTTCTTCATATTTTTGAAGATCAGTTGCACAGAGGGACAATTTATCAGAGCTTGCATCAAGAGGCATATTTTTTCCAAAAAGACAATTGATAACTTCCAATCTTCTTCTTGTCTTTTTCCTCTTTTCTTGTCTTAGATCTTCTTTCATGTCCAAGAAAACAATAGATAGTCACATGTCTAACCAACTAGGTATGATCAACACAACTTTTTCAACAAAACCAACTTGTTGAATTTTTCCAGAAACAGTAACCTTGTTGTCCCTATTTTTAGGGTTTTCCTAAAAAAATCACAATTTTAAAAATTAGACAAACTAGGTTTGTTCAAATTTGAAGTGCCTACAATACCCAGGTGTTAGATTTTTTCTAGAAAAATACTTCTCAGCAAGTGCTACTTTTAGGAGTTTTCAGAAAAGTTACCTAAACAGTATCGTATGCAAAGTCAATCTTTAAGTTTTTCAAGATGCAATTCTCCCAAGTCGAAGACAAGACCAAAACGGTATTGGTTCATCACTTCATAAAAATGATAGACACCGATTTGCATTAGGTACACCCAGAGATCGAGTTAGAAATTTTGGAAGGCATAGACCATGCACATTACAAAATATTGAGCAATTTGGATTGCTTGAGGCTACATCAATCCCCATCATAGTACAAAGCGTGAAGTTTGTAATAGCTTGCATTAAGCATTACAATCCTACCACACGAGAGATTCGATCAGTGGATGGATGTGTGATATGCAGCCTTAAGCCTAAGGATGTCGAAAGGTGTTTTGTCATTCCACCGTGTCCGGAAAATGTGGTCATATCTATGAGAGAATGTGAAAAGGAATTCAAATTGTCAAAAGGTAAGTGCCAGAAAAGGATGGTATAAAAATGACTAAAAGTGAAAAAGGCCAACTTTCCCAAGAATGTGGGACGTGGAGAGTTCTGGGATGAGTATGCAGCGATGATCACACTAATCAAACGCATCACTGGTCAGGAGGAGGCTAATAAATTTCAGTTATGGATGTACTACATCATCACCAAGATTGTAAGCAACAAAGAGCATTATGACTAGCCCACCCTCATAAGTGATACGCTCCACAAGCAAATGATTACGTTCTTAGAGGCTCACAGGTTTCACATGTGCTCATATCTTGTATACCTAATTTCCTTCCAAGGCCAATTCAGAGCATTAAACATTATGGGAACATTGGGTGTGCAAAAGGTCCACGAGCATTTCCCACAACTTGAGTTCACTCAGGCAGAAAGACATTTCAAGTGGACAAATGACCTCTTCGTAATGCACACCGTAAGAGACCTCGACCATGAGATACATTACGCATATCATTAGTAGCCAAGGAGGCAATGGTGGAATGGGAAGATTGGTTCATCCAGTTCCCCACCTTCACCTACATATGTGTATATAGATACAATGGTCATCTTACCATGTTACCCTGCTTTCCTTTAGATAGGGTAGTCTTCATGGAGTTCTTGTGGCAGTTTTTCGAAGTTCATTCTCATCTGCATAACAAATGCAAGATGGTTGTGAACTTTCCTTTCTAGATGGTACTTTATAGGTGTAAGATAGTAGCTGATGCCAAAGCCATGGGCCATGAGACAATGAGGCTTAATCTTAAGTATCTCATTGAGAGAAGATCATATGATCCTTGAGGCCTTTATGCAACACACCTTGAGAAAAACTCTTCACACGAGTCTTCCATGGAGGACTATTGGGTCAACTGTGAAGATGAGTTTGATGTATGAAGACGCAATTACAACTAGTTTAGACTTCCACAAATTGATAACTTCATGTCAGAGGATGTGGAAGGCCTATCTGATGATGATGGGGAAGTTATTCTTCCTTCATTCTTCGTAGATCAGGTGGACTCACAACCACATGGAAAAGTGGATTGGTATGTCAAGGAAAGTACATTTATAGAGGAAAGGACAGGTAGAGTTGTTAGAAACAACCAACTCTACTTGGACAACAAGAAGACAAGGAAGGTAGTAATTCCCCACACAGAGCCACCACCGGTTCATTCTTCACTACCTTCCACGTCGAGAGCTAAGCCAAGATAGAAGAAATGGAGTAACCCTCCCAAAGGAGCCAGAATGTCAGGGCACACAAGGGGAAGAATACAGATTGCTGACACAAATCAACAAGGGGTACATGTGGAGACAACCACAAACATGACTGAGCCAGTCATGGAAATAGCTGAGACAAAACCAGTGATTGAGACAATCACAGCTGAGACAGCCTATGATGGAAGCAGTTTCAGTTGATGCAGTACCATAGGTGGAAGAAAAGCCTCCCACTTCACCACCATCGCAGTAGTCACCAGTCCCCATTGACTTGGATTTTCCACCTCGCGACATCACTACACAGTCTCATTTGTTAGGCATTCAAGGGCCTAACATTCCTCCTTCCAGTGAGGCTAGTCAAGATTCATTTTGGCTTGAGGGTCTCCTAGGAAGAAAGAGAGAAAGGCCATCCTACCAGTTAGAATTCACATATTTTGACCATGTCCCTCAAGACATGCTAGTAAAGAAGTTGAAGAAGTGGGTCCATGTATGAAGGAATCCTGACAATGAATTTGGCATAGAGACAGTTGTGCCACCTGAAGACAGGAATGCACATGAGGTGGAGGTTAATGACTTCACCTTGTTGAAGGTCAACCTCGGTAAGACCACTCGTCAGGTGGAGGCAGATCTCCTTGAAGTTGCATCAGTGAGCATCAAGGAAAGAATGGATAAGGACGACAAAGAAAAAGTAGCCTTAAAGGCTAAAAATCAGCAGTTGAGATTATACATATCTAGCTTGATGCACAGTACTCCAAACATCTTTTCCTTGCCATGAGAGATGCTAGACCTCCCTGCTAAGAAAAATCATCACCAGCTAATCTTGTATGGAAAACACTTGAGAAGTCAAGTGGAAGAATTTTTCATCAGAGGACGGTGTATACTTACAAAGTTGTACCAGTTGAGGTCCAGAGCTCAGGAACTTTGTGCAGAGATTCAACAATCAGAGCAAAAGGCCGTAGAGAAGAGGCCTGGGGATGAGATCACTATCTCAGACTTGTAATTGGCATATCAATCAGTTACTACAGTGGAGAATGAGCAACATCTTTTCACTTGGAAAGAACAACTTGCATACAAGGTGAAAGCATATGACACCAACTCTGTTACACCCCGATTGTATAGCTACTACTGCATAGGGAAATGCACTGTAATGATTGAATCTTTTAGATGAATAAAACATGTTGTTCTTGTTATCAAATGATTGTCTCATTTGTCTGATACTTCTATTGATGTAATTTTGAATAAATGTTGCATATAAGTTATGGAATAATGTTTATTCTAACTTTTGAGATGTTTTATGTAAACTGCTTTGTTTTGAGCATATGACTTCCGTTGTCGTATCATGATGTGCAAGAAAGAGGATCATTCCTCCAGGCAGAGGAGTGATATCACTCAAGAAGGAGCTTGGTTGGGTAAACAGTAACAGGTACCAATTGAGCATACACACACAATAGACTGAGTAAGCTAAGTCAATATGTCGAGTTAAGGTAAGTCATTTATAGGCTTGTTTATTGACATTAGGAGTCATGTTTCACTTCCTTGTTCTTTGTGAGTAATGTTTGTCTAATGTCATACTTTCTATACTGTGACTCCCTGTATTAATGATGTGAAGATATATGTAAAAGGTTACATATACTCATGTATACATCGTGTACCCGTGTCTATAGGTATAGACATATCAATACATGTGTACATTAAGCAAACGAATATGCTCATACACATGTGTTGACATGTATGTATGTATACATACATATATACAAGAGTATATATGGTTATACGCATATAAATACATATATACTCTGCCTTATATCTATGGTGAAAATAATATTTAATATTATTGCCTAGCAAATTTACATATATATTTATGTATAAATGTATATATTAACGATGTGATTATATTTAAGGATATATACATAAATACATAAATACCTATGTAAATATATCTATATATTTATATATTTAAAATATATGTATTAATATTAGGGTAATATGTGCATATATATATATATCACGATGTTAATGTCAAGAAATATATATATATATATATAAACATATTAACACTTAAATTAAATACATATATTATAAAATATAAATGTGGGTTATTTTGTCTAAATAGATTGAAAATCGAATAAAGTGGAGAAATTCGTAAAAATTCAAGGGAATAAATATGGAAAAGTAATATAGTTAAAGTATTTGAATCTTGGTAAATCTCAATGTGAGGAAGTCGAGCTTTTGTTTAAAATATTAAATCATAGTGAAGTCGAAATGTTGTTGAAAAACATTTGAAAAGAAGAAAATACGTTTTTTTTATGAGTTCATAAATTGCGTGAGAAATCGTGCGCGCCTGAAGAAAAACGCGTTTGAAGCGCGCGGATGGAGAACTGGTCTTTGAATGGTGCAAATGTTCTTTAGGAAACAAAAATGGTGACGTGGTGTGTTGCAGTCTTGACATCTCATCTGGAACGAATCTTTCAAATCATTTGCTTCACAATAACCTAAAAAATCTGTAAACGCCTTGAGCTGTCGACCTAGCAAATTCGCCATGTGAAGTTTGTTGAAGGGATAATGATTAAGTTGATATTTTCGCCACGAATCTCTCAAGAAGTTTTCCAAATTTCAGTGTTGGCAGCTTGGACGCCTTAGGAAGAGGAGTTAGTTGAATTTCTTAACACTATAAAAGGCTACCTTGCTCATTCTTTAGAACACGAATTTGGAGTTGAGTTTATCATTTGAGAGTGAGTATTATTTTGTTAAGAGTGAGTATTATTTTGCTGGGAGTGAGATTTATTCTGCTAAGAGAGTTTCTGTTGTGAGAGCAATTAGCAATTTTGAGAGCAAATTCAGAGTGTTCATCATTTGTAGAGTGAGTTTTTAAATCTGCTAAGAAGTCCTTTGGCTGGAGGCTAAAGGTGTAGCAAATTCTCACTAGAGCAGCACCTGTGGAAAGCTATTATCAGGCATGTTATCTAATTTGTGATTTTTGCTTGAATGATCTTCTCTTTTATTTTTGAGTTTGTTGGTTGCAATTAGCATGTTAAAGCAAATTAATATTGTTTTGATAAGCTTCATAAAGAATAAATGCATAAGGGATTTCATTGTAATCGAAGGATAAATGAATAAGGAATATCAATGCAATTAAGGGTAAATACTTGGGAAAATCAATATATTTTATTGATAGATTAAAAGAAAGAATTATGGATAAAAGGGTTTTAAGAAGGGAATACATTGTTTAAAGAGCTTTAGGGTAGTTTAACTTAATATGCATTATGCTATAAATGGTTTTTATGTGCATTTGCTTGAGTTACAATTTTGTATGATCTCCGTATATGGAGAATACGTAGGGTAATTAATATCTACTAGGAACGAAATGATGTCAAACCAAGTATGATCCTTAGCTTATGTTAATAGGTTAACTCTAACAAGCTTCACTCCTAGGATAAATATTTCCGGAATCAGGAGTTAGGATATAAGACGCTTGTTGATTGGCTCATTTCTTAGTAGACTGTTTGAGGTAGGAAGTCTGGGCTAAACTGAACCCATTGAAGGACATAGCCTACGCATAGAGTAAGATAGCCCAAAGTCAAATCGGCTTTGAGTAGTGTTTATGATAGATGACCTTCATTCGAAGTACTGAATGAGAATACTTTGGCCAAAGTAGTGAAAGGTACGACATCCACTCAGGTGTGAGATAGTTGAGACTACACTGTCTGTTCATTGTGATCCAAGTACTAGTTCGAGATTGTGAAATAGCAAGGTTCTAGTTGTGTAGGACACAACACTATGCTTAGTTGGTAATCGTTAAAGGATACCCTACCAATCTCTTTTTCGAAGGGAGGGCCATCTATCTAATGATAGGTGTGCAGGGGACCGCATTATAAGTTTGTGGTTGGCATAAAAGCGCCTGAGTGATGTTTCTCCTCTGCAACAAGCGGCCGATGTACCAAGATTTGAAAGGACGGACTCCTGGACCTTCTTACTTCTATTTGTGCAAAAGCTTATGAGCTATGTATGTAACTGTATTACTTTTGAACTCTAATTTATATTTGCAATGAAAATGAAATTCATGTGGAAATATATTGTAACTTGTATACATTTATCAATAAAGAAAGGAAAAATTTTATTGTATTGTCTTTGTTACTTGTTACCTTTACATGTTTGAAGTGAGAATTGGAAAATTTTAATTTACGCAAGGAATAGGTCGTTACAAACTCTGTAGAATTGATTGAATATTGATAGGTCGTAGCAGGTGTTATCAAGTTCCTTTACTAGCATGAAGGAGGTGCATACATCGAGCTAGCCGAAGTGCAAGCACAGTTCCAAAATCTCATCCATGATAGTTTTTGTAGTGATCCTGCTTGTTTCAAGTTGAGTAAGATTGCAGCCATGTCAACCAAGCTAGATGACGTAGCTGCAAAGTGTATTGAGTATCAACAACAGATTGCGAGTGGTGAGGAGATGCTTAGATGACATGTCATCATCTTATGAAACATCAATTGTCCAGAGGAAAAATATTTCAACGACTGGATAGAGGAGTTGTTGACTAGAGGTGAAAAAGTGTAAAACGCCTAGTTGGGACGTCCTACCCTCCAAAATAGCATTTATGGAAACATGAGTTAACTTGATGCCCCTTTCCAAGTTAACTCATTGTCCCATTGATCATGCATGTCAGATCCCACTAATTATGGATGTCTATTCTAGATCTCCACTAATTGTGGATCTCTATTTTGGAGGCACTTTTGTAATTTGAAGTTCACTTTTTAGTTTCAGTTAACTGAAGTAGACTTTCTAGTTAATTGCTTGATCACCTACTTTTAGACATAGGAATAAATCTTGCAGATTGGCAAGAACTAGTTGTTAACTCAAGGAGATTTTAGGGTTTCCTACTCCTTTGAGTTTCTATAAATAAGAGTTTTTTCTCATTATTTTGTAGCTTTATTTACTACACAAAATTGTTGTGCCATTGTGCCAAAAAGCTTGCAAGTCTATATTTGTTCACTCTTGGATGAGAGTTGTTTGGTTTGATAAGCAATTGTGTATGATTTTGTACCTTTGTTATCCCAGATCTTTGTAATTCGTTGAGAAAGTTTTGAAGAAATAAATCAAAAGGCACATGCAATTTGATCCAAAGTTTCAAGTCCTATCAATGTCTTGTTCTTATAATTGATTGTTTCAATCTACCCCTTGGATAGGTGTCATCACCTCCTTGGGAATTTTGATGTCAATAGTTATCATTTGATGTTGTGTAATGATCTGTATTTCAGCCTACACTTTGGACAGGTGTCGTCACCTCCTCGGGAATCCTAATATTCAGTTCATCATCCTTTGTTGTTTCTAGTGAGTTGCATCCTAGCCTACACCTCAGACAGGGGTTCCTCCTCCTTGGCAATCCTGATATTCAACTTACCGTAAAGAGTGTTTGCTTGCATAAGATCTTATTCCAGCGTAGATTTGAGATTTCAGAGCCTTGGACACTTTCTGAGAGATGGTCGACCCAAATAATCCAACCATCCCATTCTCACTCCTATATTCTCTTGCTTTGTTTATCTAGAGGAGATAGGATAGATTAAAAGTTAGCCTAGTTGTAGTTAAGATCTGCATAAACCAGAGAAAACCTTAGCTGCAACACATTGTGTTTATGCACCCTTGTGTCCTACCCGCTGAGTAAAAAAGATAGGAACATTTATTCTGTTTTACTTTTACACAAACATTAGCAAACAAGAGGGAGCTTCCCCTCCATAATTTGAAGAGCAGTCATCACACACTATGCATAGTTGTTCTTTTCCAATAAGCACTCCAGAGGTGCTAATTGAAACACCAACAAGTTTATTGATGTTATTAATACCTAGGAGGTATGGAGGGTTGGATGCATTAGCATGTGTTATAGATGTTATTTCCGATCATGTGGGTTTTTACCTTTGACAACAGCTTGTTTGGAGCCTTTGTTATCACTTGGATTTGATGCTTTTGTTCTTGGATTGGTGCATCTTCACCTCGGCATGTTCCTTTTCTTCCATAGGTGGCATGTTGGAGGATGGAAGAAGCTCTTGCTTGAGATGGTGGTCACTTTGGTTTTATTGCAAGTATCTTGATGGAGCACGAGTGCATGTTGGAGGTTCATGTGGTTACATGTATGGCTATGATGATGTATTTCATTGATTGATCCCTTATGTAATGTATACAACAAGTGGGAGAATGTTGGGATATGGTGTTGTACACCATTACATAAAATGTTATATTATAATGTTGTAATTAAATAATGATTTAGTTGTGATGCACCTAGGAGGTGTGGTTAATCACACTAGGTAATTATTTGGGGGCTACTTTATATTGTATTGTAACATTGTATTATTATTCAATGTGTGAGAGACATAAGTTACAATTTAATATTGAGAAAATATTTAATAAATTGAAAACTTAGTACCCAATATTAAATGAGGGGTCAATAGTTTTGTATTCACATGGATTTATCTTACCATTTGGTTGTATTTTTATGAGCTTGAGTCTATAAAAGTAAGCACATGTTTAGTGGTTAAGGTTGGCTAGGTAAGTGGGTTGTCATTATTGAGTCTTTTTGGGGAGTGCATATGTGAAGCATGGCATGGGATGTGTGGATTCATGCTTGGACGCATGGAGATGCATTGGAGAGGCTTGATGCTTTAGAAGTATTCACAGTAACTCTTGTGAGTGCATGTATTTTTTATTTGTTCAATAATAGATGGAGTATGGATGCTTTTGGAGATTGGGTTTTTCCCTCTTGAGGGTTTTTCTATGGTATATCTTATGTTATCTTGTGGCTTGTCTATTTGATCTATGCATTATGGTTACTTGCATGCATGATTTTCTCTCATGGGATTATGTAGAAAATGGATTAAAAATGTGAGTATTATGCATTATTTACTAAAACCTTGCCTATGACACAGGTCATAACAGTAATGATGTGTGTGTAACATCTCTCGCCCATGCAGCCTCATGAAACTCTATTTTCACTCTCATTTTTACATCTTCTATCTATCTTTCTCTTCTTGCTCTCTCACTCTCACGATGAAGCTTTGTTGAATTTCTATCTCAAGAAACAATCGAGGCTTCTCTTGCACATGAGCACATCATGTTTATCCATCCAAAACAGAAGCCATGGGTTGTTGGTAATACTCTCTCGTTATCTTATATTGTCTATTTGATCTCGTTTATCATATTTGTGATAGGGGTTCTCCTTGCAAGGTTTATTTCTATCACATCTTTTATATTCATGATAGAGGTCCTCCTCCTTTGTGGGGTTTATTTCTATCATATCTTTTACTTTATGCATTTTATCTATCTTGATCCTATATGGTTGTCTATGGAGGTGAAAACACCAAATAAGGGTTTGATTGAGGAAAGCCCCAAAATAGTCCCCAACATTTTTCTCATTCAATTTATGTGCAAATGTACAAGTTTGGCAAGCTAGAATTTTTCAGATTTTGGGCTCTTACTTTATGTTTCATCAGAGACGACAACGCGAGGCATAGACCTCCCTACAGTACGTTTTCGTCTGTGTCCAAGAGCTAATCCTCTTGGGGGTAAAATATGTAGTTTTTGTACTTTCCATTTCTATAGGCCAAAGATTCTCATTCATTCATTCATTCCTATATTTAAGTAATTTTTTTATTCTTCTCATTAGTAGTTCAGTGTTTATTCGATTAAATTGTACAAACATTCTTTACTCTTTATTTTGTCACCTAAACTTTGATCCCTGAGGTAATTGAGGTCTATTTGCTCCTTAAGACCCCGTCATCTTGAGGGTAGCGAATCCCCTCTACATTTTTGGTGAACCTAATGTGAATGAAATCATGTCAGATCTTTTCCTTCCAAATTTTAATTCTTTTGATAATGCCTTTTTCTAAATGGAATTTTGATATGTTGGATGATGCCCTAGATGATTTCGTAAAGGTATCTCCTTGAACTCAAAAATATGATAAAAAAACTTCTTTATCAAAATCTTCTTCATTGCAAGTTGAAGAGTTTGTAAATGTAGTCGTAGTCTCTGTTGCCCCTCAAAGGCCTAAGAGACTGGTCATTTATGTGACTCTAACTATCCCATATCCTAAAATAATTCATTTTATTTGTGGGGTTCCTGTTGAAAGTGACATGCCAAACCTTTACACGAGATTCATACAATCTAAGGCCCCCTCTTATAGAGCAATAGCCCATACCTATAACATTAGAAGGAACCAACAAAATATTAATCAACCTACATCTTTACCACCTTCTCAACCAAATCTTCCTCAAGCACCTAGACATGAAGCTAAGCCACTAAGTGAGTATGATCTTGTTGAGAAACTTCATGTTACTCCAGTCAAGATCTCACTTTGGGAGTTGCTTCAAAATACTTGAGTTTACCAAGGTATGCTTCAGGAAGCCCTATAGAAGATCCTCTTGCCTTCTTCTACTAGGTCGACGAATTTTAATGCATTGATAGATCATATTTATGTATATTTTATGAATATTACATTCCATCCACATCAGCTCTCACCTCCAAAAGTACAAAATAAAGAGGATCCCTTAATGATAATAGTTTACATTAATAACATTAGCATTAGATGTGCTCTAGTTGATACCAATTTGACACTCAACATATGTAGCCTTGACTTGCTACCTAAAATTAAAGTTGATTCAACTCCCCTTGCTGCTTCTTCCTTGTATATTCGTTGATTCAATAATGTCAGTCGACAAGCCTTAGGCACAATAATCTTTCCTTTAAGGTTGGGATCCATTACCATACCCACCTTGGTATATGTTATGCTAGGACCATTACCATATAATATTATCTTGGTAAGACCATGGATTCATGCTTTGGGGACAATTACTTCTACCTTGCATCATTTTGTAAAGTTTGTTGCTAATAATGAGGTGATCACAATCAAGGTTGACCCTGATGCTATACACTTATGAGAAATGGAAGTTGTTGGTTAAACTTCAATTGCACCTACTCTCAAAAAATTTATCCCTTCATTATCTTCTAATGTGTTGTCATCTACTCCAGTAGTACTCGTCACAAAGGATACACTTGAGATAGATATCCTTAAGGAAGATCCTCCCGAAGCAGAGAGTCCTAAGCCTACTCCTACTCCTAAATAGAATTCATGTTTTTGATTAGGGATCCTTGAACTTTACCGAATCTTATGTTAGGGAGTACAAAGTAGATACTTTCCACTTAGACATTAAAAATTTCATTTTCTTTCGTTAAGAAGGATGATTATGTGTTTGTAAAGAGAGGTGATACTTATAGCATGGAGTATGCTCTTTACACTAATCCTCCTCAATAATTGTAATCATGTTACAAAATAGGATTCAAAATATTTTCTAAATTTGGTTATGAAGGTAAAGGTTGTGGGTGTAATGAACAAGGTATTAAAGTACCCTTAGAGGCTGACCCACGTGACTTTAAGATTGGACTTGGATACAGCCACCCGGAGGCTAAGATAAAACCATCGTTGAATGTCAACATGGTTTACATTGAATCTCATCCTCTTAAACTAGTTCATCTTGAATATATTGAAAGCTAGACTCTAAAGAAGCCCCTTTAGATGTTTTCATTTCAGACGAAGCGCTAGAAGACTTTTTATGTGTCTATTCTAACTTTCCTTCATATCACCATAAACAACGATTCCCATATTTCTTGAATAGATAAACATATTTTGGAGAGTATGTTATGAGTTCTGATGAGAAGGCTTCTCTATCTAATGTGGATGATAGTGTTTCTATACCTCATCCTAAAGACCGTAGTACCCTCCTCAAAGGGGATACTTTTGATGTTATCATGGATCCTAAATCTTTTAAGAAATTGATTAAGATTGGAAAGTGCCTCTCTTCAAAAAAATTTAAACAACATGCTGACTTATTACATTTTCATCATGATATATTCGCTTGTTCATATGAGGAAATGCCTGATATTTATGAGTTTGTGCTAGTTCATAATATCATCTATGTCTCGATGCGAAGCCTGTTAAACAGAAGATCTGCAAAATGAATCTCAAGGTCACTCTATTAGTCAAGACAGATAGAAAATGTATTAAAAGCTGGTTTTATCCGTCCTATTGACTACTCACCTTAGATATCGAATATCGTCATCGTTAGTAAACCCGATGGTCGTATTCGTATTTGTATTGACTTTTGTGATCTTAATAAGACCTCTCTTAAGGATTTTTTATTGTTACCCAGTATCAATATGATTGTGGACTTGACTACATGCCATGTCGTGTTATCCTTCATGGGCAACTTATTGGACTACAATCAGATCTGTATTAACTCGAAATATCAATATAAGACAACCTTCACTAATCCTTGGGGTACCTTTTGTTATTTAGTCATACCATTTGGATTAAAGAATGCTGGAGCAACTTACCAATGGGAAATGACTTGTATTTCATAATTTTTTTCATAAGATCCTAGAAGATTATGTTGATGAAATCTTGGCTAAGTCTACAACTCGCCAAGATCACATTGAGAATCTTCACCTTATCTTTGAAAGGCTTTAACTCTATAATATGAGACTAAATCCTCTTAAGTACATCTTGGCAGGGATGTCGGCAAGATTTTAGGATTTATTGTCTCCCATTGTGGAATCAAAGTCAATATGAATAAGATTGATGCATTTGTTAACATGCCTCCACCTAAGAACATCTCTCAACTACATAGTTTACAAGTAAAGATACAGGAAATTCGTAGATTCGTATCTCAATTGGATGATCGTACCCTTCCATCTACATGTTTATTGAAGAAAGATGTTCAGTTTTGGTGAGATGATGAATGCCACAAGGATTTTGAATCAATCAAAAAAAAATTGGCTAATCCTCCCATCTTGATACCGACTATACAAGATAGACCCTTTTTTCTTTATATTTCCACATCATCTCATGATTTAGCAACTTTGTTGTCTCAACATGAAAATGATGGTAAAGAATGAGTGGTCTACTGCATTAGTTGTATGGGTGATCCCACAATAATGGTTTACAATTTTTGGCCAAACTGGACACTGAAATTATTATTTTTTAACTAAATCTTCACATTCGGGTACCTATAGCAGCTAAACCATGAGGAATTTGAAGATGATGCAAACTAGAGTCTCATCACATTTTTTCTGTAGATTCTAAAAATATTTTTTTCAAAATTTTTGGAATTAGATTGCACTTCTTTTTCCATTTCCCACGAAAATTGGTTTTTTTAGAAAACAACATTTTAAAAGTGATGCACACCGTATAGCATAATTTTTTTTCTATGAAGAATAAAATTCTAATTCTTTCGAATTTAGATTTGTAACTCTAATATCTAGTGCTTCCACTTGGTTAGATAGTTTTTTATTAAATATTTTTTCTTTAATCAAGTTTCGAAGTCAAACCAATTACAATTCAGACATAGCGCGACCGTATAACGTGTAACCTTTTTTGTATATATCGAAATTCAATTTTTTTTTGTTGGATCAAGGTCTTCAATATCTGGTGCACTCATATTTTTCAATATTTTTTTTGATAATCTTCTATTTTTCCACATGTTGAAAACAAAGACCTTCATTTTTGATGAAAAACCTACATTTAATAAAACTAAAAAAACAAATACATAATAAACCAAAACATATTAAAATTATATTTGTTGGATAGCTCGTTTCGAGGACTACCTGATTCTAGTTGGGTTTGTGAAGAATCCTCCATTTTAATCCCTTAACCCAAGCTTCAAAGCGTAAAATTTTAGGTTTTTTTTGTGTTTTAGGGGGAGAATGAGGAATAAGGGGGTTTCGTACGAACCCTGGTTCGACCAAACCACCCTTTAATGTGCATTTCCTTTTGTTTTTTTGGGCGGGAAATGTGGGACCAGTAATTAATGGGTTCAGTCAAACTTGTAGGTTCATTTGAACCCCTAAAACCAATTTTTTTTCCATGGGGTCATTTTTTCTCAATTTTCCTTCCTCCATCAAATTGTAAACCACTATTGTGGCTTCACCAATATTCTAGTTGATTATGAAGCTCAATACTCTACTATAGAAAAACAATGTCTCGATCACTCTCGTTTTTGTAACAAAAAAGCTATGACATTATCTTCTCCATGCATAAACTCATGTGATCATAAAGTGTGATCTTAAAAATTTATTCACTAGGACGAATCTTTCTGGAAGCTTAGCAAAATGGGTGAAGTTTCTCTCTGAGTTTGATATCAAGTTCATGACTCAAAAGGCGATTAAAGGATAAGTTGTCGTTGATCAATTGGTGGAAGCTCCTTCATCTAATTCCTTTCCTAACTTGGATTTATTGTTGAATGAAAATATGTTTGTATTGGATCATAAACTTAAGTGGGAAATGTATTTTGATGGATCGAGATGTCAAACTAGCTCTAAGGTAGGTGTAATTCTAATCTCACCCAAAGGGAAGCCAATTCCTCTATCTTTTCGATTAGAATTTTATTGTACTAACAATATTTCCAAGTATGAAGCCCTTATTGCTAGCTTATGTGTCATGATAACATTGAATATTAAACCTATCTGCATTCATGGTGATTCTGAGCTTATCGTAAATCAAATCATAGGAGTGTATCAAGCTAAGCAGCGGAAGCTATTTCAGTATCAGGATTTGGGTTTATCCTCACACAAATGCAATGGCAAGCGTAGCTTCCCTTGTAGCCTCGGACGATGGTATAGATGAGTACCCCTTTGTGTTTCAAATTCTTTGCTCTCTTGCTATCTTGGATCAACCAAAACTTGACAATCTCATGTGTGCCCACATAGACTCAGGTGAATGATATTCTCATATCTATAATTATCTGAAGACTGGAAACTTCCCTAATGGTGTGACTAAGAATACTCGCATTCGAATATGAAAGCTTTCAGCTTGATACATTGTTTTTTCTAATGTTCTTTATCGGAAATCTTACAACGGTCTTCTTCTTTGATGTCTCACTAAGGTTTAAATACTCCTTTCCCTTCAAGAATCTCATTTGGGCTCTGAGGGTGGGAATTTATGTAGAAAATCCTTAGTGTGTAAACTAATTCATATGGGATATTGGAAAAGAATGGAGCAAGACTCCTTTTCCTTTGTCAAGAGATGTCCTTAATGCCAACACAATAATCTTATCCAAGCTCCCACGCAAGAGCTTCATAATCAGACATCTCCTTAGCAATTTACAAAACAGGGGTTGGATATTATCAAGAAAATATCACCTCCTTCTAAGGGACATACTTTCATCATCACAACTACTGATTACTTTAAAAAATGGGTTGAAGTTATTTCAATTCAATCCACTAACGCTAAAGCAATTTGTAGCTTTCTTCTAAACAATATTATTGCTCGCTTCAGATTGCCTTCTACCCTTGTTTTTGAAAATAGTACTTCATTTAAGAACAAAGAGATAAAGAAATTCTTAGAAAAAATTCACATTCAACATCAGTTTTCTACACCTTACTATCCTCAATCTAATAGCCAAGCAGAAACGTCTAATAAAACTCTTGAGCTAATTTTTCAAAAAATGGTGAATAAACATGGTAAAGACTAGCCTACTCAATTGACTTACACCTTATGAGCCTATCACACAAGTGTCTGTATGACTACTAGTACAACCCTGTACAATCTTATGTATGGTGTTGATGCTATTATGCCTTTAGAGTTGGAAATTCCATCTTTGTGAGTTTGCCTTAAAGGGTTAATTAATGATGACACTTATCGTGTCGAGCGTCTAAATCAACTTGAGTTACTTGATGAGCATCGACTACAAGTCCTCGACCATCTTCAAGCATACCAGAAATCTATCTCTAAACATTATAATCAAGGTGTTATTTCTCATACCTTTAAGGTGGGTGATCTCATTCTCTATTAGAATCATATAAATGTAAATGTGCCACCTAATCAAAAGGGTAAGTTCAACCCTAATTGGTTAGGTCCTTACATAATCACCTTCATGTATGGTTCGAGTGCATATAGATTATCATCTATGGATAGTACACCTCTAAAAGAACCGATCAATACAATGCATCTCTGTCAATACTGTTGAAAAATGAGGTGTTTTCTTAGCTTAATACTCTGTAAAACTTTAATATTACTAATCTAAGTAAGTCTTTTCTTTGTTACATATATTCTTTGTGGGTGATTATCTTGATTAATCCATTTTACTGTTGTAGAATGAAGAGAGAAGTTGATAGAAGAACTAGACAGGATATTAGAAAGATTACACAAGATGTACTGTGGAGAAACCCTTTCGAGAAAAAACTCCACCAAGAATTATTCTATTATTCAATCTCTGAATTACAATAGCTCCAATTCTTGCTTGAGAATGCTTCTTCTATCTTTACCAATCTTCCTCACACCTGCAATAAAAACTCTCACAACTCTATATCAACTTGCTTGAGATATATAGGCTTTAATCAACTTTGTAAACTCAACATGAGTTACAATTACAATGCACAAGCCCTATCCCTAAAAGGTACACCATATCTCATGCAAATAGAGTTATCTTGTGAATAACAATGCTAAAACATGTGCTTCATCCATTTGGGCATCCCAAACTGAAGCTACAACTCATCCTTCACTTTGTGATAATTCCAAAGCTCTTCCTCAAAGTTGGTGCCCTTAAGTAATCCTACTTAACTGAGCCTTCAGAAATATCTTATCATGCATGAGAGGTAAATCCAATAAAGCATCTTGGGTGCCCAAGTTGGCTCCAAGTGATTTATAGTTAACTAAAACATTTACTCAACACCATTCATGCAAGAATGGTCATCCCCTGTTAACTGGAGGTAGTCCTTGTTATTTGTCATACAACTCAAGTTATTAGCCATGCATTCCAAGTTAACTGAAGCTAACTACATGCAACTCAAAATAACCAACATGCATTGCAACGTGCACTTGCATGCAACTGAAGATAACTTGAACCATAACTGAACTGAACTGAATTGAACTAAACTAAACTGAATTGAACTAAACTGAACTAAATTGATTTTGAACTAAACTAAACTGAACTGGAAGAATGAACTGAATTGAACTGAATTGATCTGAACTAAACTAAACTAAACTTCAAACATGCAAACATCAAATCCTAACTCCTAGGATCTTTACATGCATTCGAAGTGTTAACTGTTACTCTGTATAGTTAACTGAACACAAGGTGAGTGTCACCTTACCATGTGTGCACCCACATGCTCCTATTATTTAGGAATAACTACAAATATCAATTTCATGATTTATTTCATCCAAATAATTAATCTCATCCTAATCTTAGTGTTGTTGAACACATTCCAAGAATCTAGGAGATACATGAAATAATTAATGTTTAGGATTTGCAATTAAATGGCATCCTATTTCCAACAAATACTATGCATAATGTCTATGTAGCATGGGTATGACACTCGTCCCTCTTCAAGGATCGTAGTACGTTATATTATGACATGTTTTCATCAACACATTATCTTTTTAATTTATGTTATGATGTAAATATGTGTATGTAGTTAATTCTTTTAATTAGAAATTATATATACATGTGTTTTATTTTATGCTATGTATTAGTGCATTGTGTTTGATACTTCTTTCTATCCATACATTCTTCATCATACATTTTATTTATATCATTAAACATCAATTAGATGATCATTGTATTTAATTAAGCATGCATCCAATGTGTGTTTAATTAGATCATGATAACATCTAATCTAAGCATACACCCATAGCATAATCATACATGAAAAGGAAACATACACATAAGAACACATGATCTCAATCCAAAATATCATATATATATCAAACCAATGTCATGTACATGTATCACACACTATGACAAAATGTGGTGTTTGTATATCTCTATATGAATCTATACATCCAAAAATGTTATACAATGATAATATAATAGAACAACAAAAATATCTCTAGCCACCAGGGGTGTGACGCCCAGAGCCCTCTGGTGCTAGTGGCGGTGGAGGTAGTTGTTGGATAGAGGCATGTGAATGTGATCTATGTGATCGGGACACGAACATTCTACATGACCAAAGTCCTCATAGCTCCTCGCATAACTTTCCCACCTACTCTCTGAGGGGCGTGACATGCTCTATGAGTGTGTCCTCTTGTTGATGTCAGCTCATCTCTCATTTGTTGTACTTGAGGATGTTGTATATCAATGGGTGTTGTCCTTGCAGCCTCCAACTGCCTATTAAGGTCATTGACCTGGTTCTATAGAGCGTCACGTGTTTCCTCATCACTCTCAACTCACATCATGACCTAATATTTCTCAGTGAGTGTAGAGAGGAGCTCCACACCCATCTGATCTCGTTGTCTGATCATAGCTGACAACTTCGTAGTGCACTGGACCACCTCCACCTCAGTCTCCTCATAGGTTGTCCTCAGTTGCACTATAGGCTCAAATAGTTGTATGTGATGTCCTGCTATGGGAGGCCTGTGGGCATCAAGGACCTACCCCCAGATCTAGACGGCTAGGACCACCTTTGAGATGCACAGACCAAAGAAGTCAAGCCACTCCTATGTGAACACTACAACCACAAAGATAGTGGACAATATCAATACCACATCATTAAAGCATTTATATATGAGAGCATGTAATAGAAAAATAAAATAACATATATGAAATCCAAATCTGTACCGGGCTCCCTAGCCTGCTAGTGTAGATTTGAGGGTGGAGCACCATTGTTGGAAGTGATGCTTAGCTTTTTAGTAGTCATTGAAGGTGGAACAATCGGTAGGATACTGGGTAGTGCAACCAAGACTATAGGAGCACGCATTGGTGATGCTATGTGTTGTCACCACCTAGATCTCTCCTTTTCTCTACCCGCCATTGCCTCATCCTCTCCACCTCTCCTAGTCTCCTATCCCTCAGACCCTGAGCCCCTGCATAGTCCATGAGGCCATCTACTAAGAAAATCAAGGTAGGACCTATTGTCAGCCACTAGTTTGCAAATCCAACTGACATGTTGACATCATTAGTCGTTAGGGCCTTTGGAAGGTCCTTGTCTTCACCATCATTGCCATAGAGTGCAACATCAAAAATGGTGGGATGGGGATGGTCCCCTACTCTAGCCGCACTGTGATGTGATTGTGCATACATAGGTGCAACTAGTGGTATGGCCCGCACCTAGCCAAACTATCGTGCGACCCAGTGCCAATAGTATGGTACAATAATATGGTTTGACCATTCGGCCAAGAGTCAGTCCCACTACATTCTCTGCAATTACCTTATGTCTGATAGCCAGACCCCCATCTACTTATACAGTCACCAGCCAACATCGTCACTCCTCAATCTATCAAAATCATGTCACCAAAAAAGTAAATCTTCGAGTCACCAATCATGCAACAATGGGTATATGTGTGCTTGAGGGTCACCCTATGCTAAGCCCCAAGAATACCTGATTGACCATGTGCATGTGATATGCTTGAATTCCCACACCTGTAGGAGTGTGTAGGCAATGATGCTATGCTACTCATAAAGTACATACCACCTGAGGTTGTGGTACAAGTGAGCAAGCATGATCTGACCCTAGGCATAGACTGTCCTCCTCTCCTCCATCGCACAAATATAATGGACGATGCCCTTGTGGAGGTGACAACCTCGCCTATCAATGGTGACTTGTAGTATCACTGTCATGATCATCACACGACATAGTAGCAAGACTACCACGCGAACCTACTCCAACCACTTCATAAAAATGTGGTCGATGGTGTCCTTAGGAATAACACAACTGATACAATACTATTGCACGACTTACATGTTCTGAGTCGAGCACCCCTCATATGCCATCCACTCTCCTCTGATGGGAAGTTAAAGGATGCAGTAGGCATCCTCGAGTGTGACGGTCATCTCCACTATCATGAGATGAAACAACTAGGTGTCTACATCCCACCTCTCCATCAACGCCATCAACATCAATGCATGGAAGCAGATCTTGATCATAGTGTACAACCACCATAACCCAACCCCCGTTGTAGCAAAGTGTGATCATTGGATGTGATCTAGTTGTTGTGACTTAGCAACACTGATAGGATAACACCTTTTCCATACTCGAGGATCTCGAGAATCTCCTACAAAACCATTAAAAAATACTATGTCAAGGAAAATCCATCTCTACTCAGAATCATCTACAATTTTCTTTCCATGTCTTTGAGACAACAACGAACTACAAAAACGTCTACGCGCCATCGGTCAATGATAGAGTGTAGGTGAGATGCCAACACAAATGTTGGATCTGGACGTGTCGATTGGACACTTGTGCTACTCATTATTTTTCTAATGCTAAAAAGCACACAAAAATGAAAGGCTAAGGGGAAATTTTTCTCATACACCGTCTAGTGGCTCACCCCTCTCCATGTTGGTCTCCAGCTACTTGATCATGGGTAGCCTGAACTCTCATTTGCGAGGCATTTTTCTAAAAATACTCTCAAAAATTCAACAAAATACTCATAATGAATAGTGAAAATAGCCTTCCATGGGCCCACAACGGGCATATATAGGCCATTTTTTGTTTGTTTCCATGACAAAATTTCCCTTTCTCACCTTCTTGTTTTCACCCACCTAGCCGGGGGAAAAGATAGGAGGGGGCATATACTCACTTCATCAAATTTTTCTTTCGATTCACCAAAAATTTCCTTAAGCATTCTTCTTGCCATGGTAGTTTTTTTTTTTTTAGACTAACCCATTTTTTAGTTTTGCATAACCGAATTTCATGTTAGATATTGCAGTTTCTCACCAAGTTTGATCATTGGAGGCATCATCAATATCCATCTATTCGACCTTTGCGACCCCTACACTATCCTTTTATGCATAATTGTCAAAATTTTAAAATTAGTATTTGTCTTCTTAGCTACTTTAATCTAGCTGATTTTTTCCAAAAATCAGCTCACTAATGTGGGGGTAAAATGTAGTGTTGTGAAATTGCACCCTGTGGCAATCTCACACTTATGCATTTAGGCTCACCACATTAATGACAAAAACCTATAAGTTGGAATTTCATGATTTTGACTTCATAGGCAACAACGATGAAGCACTAGCAGCCTGAATGCCTTGTGCAAAGTTTTGAGTAGGACACTTGCATGACACACAAATGTCTCCACAATGCGCTAGCATCCCCAAACTTTTCAAGATTCAAATGTGAATATTTTGTGTCCCTTGTCTATGACATGCATCACAATGGTAAGGATCTGTGTGTAACGGCTCCTCCCACCCATGCATCCTCACAAACTCCATTTTGACTCTCATTTTAATATCTTCTATCTTGATCTTCTTTCTCTCTCACTATCACGGAAAAGCTCTGTGAATTTCTCTCTCAAGCAACAATCAAGGCTTCTCTTGTATGTAAGCACATCATGTCTATCAATTCAAGGGGGAGCCACATACTATTGGTAGCGTTCTCTTGTTATCTTATCTCATTTATTTGATCTTTTTATTTGATCTCGTCTATCATATTTGTGATAAGGGTTCCCCTCCTTGCGGGGTTTGTTTCTATCACATGTCTTTTACATTTGTGATAGGGGTTCTCCTCCTTTTCAGGGTTTTTTTCTATCACACATATTTTAATTTATGCATTTTATCTATCTTGATCCTATTTGGCTATCCATGGATATGGAAACACCAAAACAGGGGTTTGACTCAAGCAAGCCACGAAACAACCCCCAACGTTTTTCTTGTTTTGTTTATGTGCAAATTGTTGGAGACTTGAGTTGTTAAGGGAGATTGTTGGCAACATGAGCATGATGATGTATGGATGGAGATTGATAAGCATGATAGTGTATGGTGTTGTCATTGATGGTAACCCATGGTAGAAATGCAAAAGTATTGGTATGATGAAGACCAAGTGTTTTGGAGATTTTGCCTAAGTCCTAGTGTACAATTTAGTGTTACAGTGAACCAGTTTTGTGGTCCGCTTTGCTTCACTCTGTAGAATCTTATCAAGTGGTTTTTAGGTAATATTGGTGTGTTGGAGGTGTCTAAATCCAAAGAAGTAAGTTGTATGTCTTCCACAATTGAAGATAATGTTGAGGGTGATCCCACAATAGTGGTTTACAATTTTTGGCCAAACTAGACACTGAAATAATTTTTTTAACTAAATCTTCACTTTCGGGCACCTATAGTGGCTAAACCGTGAGGAATTTGAAGATGATGTAAACTAGAGTTTCGTGACATTTTGCCTATAGATTCTAAATATATTTTTTTCAAAAAATTTGGAATCATATTGCACTTCTTTATCCATCTCCCTTGAAAACTAGTTTTTTTTCAGAAAACAACATTTTTAAAAAGTGACACTCACCGTATAACGCATAACTTTTTTTTATGAAGGATAAAATTCTAATTCTTTCAAATTTAGATTTGTAACTCTAATATCTAGTGCTTCCACTTGCTTAGATAGTTTTTTATTGAATATTTTTCTTTTAATCAAGTTTCGAAGTAAAACCAATTACAATTTAGACATAGCGCGACCATATAACGTGTAACTTTTTTTGTATGTATCAAAATTCTTTTTTTTTTGTTGGATCAAGGACTTCAATATCTAGTGCACTCATATTTTTCAAAAAAAAAATTGATAATCTGCTATTTTTCCACATGTGCAGAACAAAGAGCTTGATTTTGGTGAGAAAACCTATATTCACAAGAAATAAAAAATAAATATAATAATAATTAAATTTATTTAAAATTATACTTTTTGGGAAGCTTATAATAAGGACTACATATTTATAAAAGATAAATTTTAAATGAATTCATTTGATCCCCAAAAGGTAAATCAAAAGTGGTTTTTTATCAGCATTTTGATAGGTGTAAAGGAGACTCTGTTATAGGTATGGTTTAAAACTAGCAGGGTTCTATCCAAGGGGGTTTTATCTAAGGTAGTTTGATCAAACCCTCTTAAATTGGAATGCTTTAACTAAAAAATTTTAAGGCTTAAATTATTATATATTCTAAAAATATGTGATATCAACAAAAATTAGAATCTCCCAGAAATTGTAAACCAGCTTTGTGGGATCACCCTTGATAGAGTATCAGCTCTGTAATGGTAGTATTACTGGTACAAAGTGCATATTGGAATGCTCTGCATTCCATCGTGAATGAATAATATGTTATGCGGCTTTGAGGAAGTGTTTATAGATGTCGAAAGTATGTGTGATCCAAGTGGCAAATGTTTTTGTGTTCCACGTGTTGAGTTGTGAATTAACAGTTGGTTCATTCAATTAATGCTTCACTAGTTTTGTTCTATGGTGTCGAACTAAAGGTTTTGGGGTCATGTGGAGTTGAAGTATGTAAGGAGTGGATTTATGGGAGTGATTATAGGTCATGCCAACCAATTTTGGAGGTGTACACATTTTTGTTTTTTCTACAAGGTTTTTTGTTAAATTTTTAGGCCGACAGGTTATGTGGTACACAGTTCATGCAATTAGGCTGAACTAATTGATGTTTTGGTTAGTTGTGGTATATATGCAAGGTTAATTCATTATGTGAAGAATGAGATGAGATAAGGTGAGATGTGTGTGTGAGTGCAAAGTGTGTTTGAAATTTGATGTGGTGTGAAGTGCAAAAGGTGTAGTGGTAAATTATGAAGTATGTTAAGTCAGTATTTAGAGCATAATTGGAACTATATCTTTGACATGTTGTGAGTGCAAAGTGTGTTTGAAATTTGATGTGGTGTGAAGTGAAAAAGTGTAGTGGTAAATTATGAAGTATGTTAAGTCAGTATTTAGAGCATAATTGGAACTGTATCTTCGACATGTTGTAGATGCATTATTAGTAGTTCATTTTGGAAATGAGCCACCCTTTCTTCTATTTTTTTCTATTCTGGGCAGTGAACCCTTGGTAGTGAGCCATTCTTTCTTTCTAGATAGTGAGTCCACCCTTTTGTATCAACATTGTACCGATTATAATATAATTTTTGAGCTAATCCTCATTGTAGTTTTTACCTTTCTAGGGTTTTGAATGTAAATCTGGTGCTCTTGTGTTCTTTGATGTGATGCATGCTTTATATGTTCCTTTCATTTACTACAAGTTCAATATGACACTTTGAATGAATGCTTAAGTTAATAAAATGAATGAATTTCAGTGCATACTAATTCACCCCCCTCTCAATATTCTGAGTGTTTAACAATTGATATCAAAGCTTGGTTCCTTCAATTGGCTTGATAGTTGAGGTAGATCTTGGAGGTTGAACACGTGGCTACAAGGAAGTATCCTATCCTTCCAGAAGAGATTATCCCTTAAGGGTTTACTAAAGAAGATTATGAGGTTGATATGGAAGGAGAACTCAAATCAACTCTTGATGATCTAGATAAAGAAGAATTTGAGAATAGAGATCTAAAAGAGAATCTTAAGGATGCATATGAGTGTATCAAGATGTTGAGAGAGAAAATCAAGAAATCTACAAAAATATTCAAGGAAACAAATGAGTAGCTCAAGCAATCAAATGAAACAATCACTAATATGAAAGTGCAAGTTGAAGAAGGAAAAAGAGTTGAAGACTACCTGAATGCCAAATTGAAAGATAAATCTGCAGAATGTTAAAAGCTTAAACAAGAGATTCTAACTTTGAGATCAGATCTGGAGAAAGCAAGATTCAAGAAGAGTTCCACCTTTCTTGATGAAATGATTGAAAATCAAAAGGATTCTAAGGAAAAAGAAGGATTAAGGTTTGAAAACAGAGAAATTTCAAAGGAGAATCGGACTTTAAACAATGCTAAAAAGAAGAATGATAAGAAGAATAATGTGAGACAGGTTTGAAACCAGAAGAAAGATTTCAAAGACCTCTTATCAAACAACCTGCTGCATAAAGGTATTCATCCTTGAATGGTTATTGTTATTCTTGTAATTAGTTCAGACATAGAGCTATAGAATGTAAAAGCATAATGAATCAAAATGTTCAATCATTTCCCGGTCAGTGTTATACATGCAATAGATTTGGTCATAAATCTAGTGAATACAAAAGTCAAATGATGAATGACTACAATAGTGGTATGATGTTTCAGTCTTTCAATGGTTACTGCTATGCATGCAATGAATTTGGGCATAAGGCTTTTGAATGCAGATCTAAAATGGCAAGAAGTAAGTTTGTTCAACAAAAAGGTGTCACATGTCATAGATGCAAAAAACTATGACACATAGCTAAGTTTTGCATATCTAAGAATGTGAAACCCTCTATTTCACAAAAGAAGAGTTATCTGGTAAAGAAGATTGATCTAGTTGAAATGAAGAAGGAAATGAACATGATCTAGAATAAGAAAGAAGAGAGAAGTGAAAAGTGAGTTTGTGTTAGCCCCTAGTACAAATGTTTCCTCCATAAACTAGATGAAGAGCTTTGGCTTGGGGGGAGTTTTAACAGAAAACATTTAATGTCCCCTCCAAAGATGTGGTGTTGATATTCTCAACACACTGGTAAATGTGTAGATTGACATGGTTGATCTATTGATGTAATCTTTGGTATGAAATATTTTGTTGCAGAGATTTGTGGAATGATTGAAGGGGTCTGTGATAAAACAAAAAAGGTTTTCCAGCCTTTTTGACCTAACTCTATCAACTACAATCAATGCATTTTTAGGTCATCAGAAAAGTCTTATATGTGATTTTGCATAAGATTAAGTCATTTGTGAACGAGCAATCAAAGTGAAGTGCAGAGCAAATAAAAATTGAAGTGATCCTGAAGTGTTGTGCGAAACCCTACCAGTGAAGAGTTATAAGGTATTTATCAGTCTCTTGCTAAAACCTAGTTTCAGAGGAGGCTCAAAATGTTTACTCCACAAGTTATTGATGTTTTGGAGCGACCAAGACCCAAATTTAAGAAGCATATGTATAGATCCATGGAGATGGACCCTAAAGGTGATTTTTTAGGGTTCCTTAAGGTGTGATGCACACAGAGGATGTGTGGATCTATATCCACACAAAAATGGAAGAATATGATCATAGAAAGATAGCGGAATATTGGGTGAATGAGTTGACTAGAGATGATTTTGAACTAAATCCCAAACTTGAGAGTTTGATAGAGAAGAAGCTAGATGTATGGAACAAATTTCCAAATTTCTACTATGAGGATGAGTGGGTCAAATTTGTACTTAGTAGAATTCATGATAAATTCATGTGGTTGGACATGTCACACATGATAAACAAGGAAGCTATTAGGGTTGTTGCAGGGTTATGCTCAAATGGACCAGTTACGACAATGAAGGCCATGAAAAATGATGTGGTAATGAAGCTCACTGGAGTGAAATTTGACAAACGTGCCCTAACGGTGAAGGATATTGATGATCCGAAAATGAAGTATGCATCGGTGATGAGTGGGTATAAGATATTTTATACAAACAGGGAGAACTTTGTGTCAGCTACCGCTATTCACACAACTTACCAAATGGTGAAGGAAGGTCTGGACATAGATTTGTGTGAAATCCTAAGACAACAGTTGATGGAGAACCTGAAGAAGACCAAGGAATCAAGGTACCCCTTCTAGTATGGTACCCTAGTTATTTGTTTGCTATTTTACTTTCTTAGAGAAGTGCCCGATACAAAGAACATTGTGTGGTTGGACAATATTCCAGTTGCTATTCAGATTAGAGATCACTTGAGAAGGTTAGGGAACCTAGAAACCCAAAATTCTATGTTGTGGGGTTTCTTCAACACTTTTTCAGGGAAAATGCAAGAAAGAGAAAGGATATCGGAAAAAATTGTTGAGAAGTATAAGAATGATATAACCTTCATGGTTAGCAGAGATCACTACATTATGGAAGCATTTGAACCTAGAACAGTTTGGGTTCCAAAGGTTGGATATGAAGTAACTAAAGTAGAGCTTACCGGTTTTGCTAAAGTTGTGTTGAGCAAGCCAAGAGATCCATATGTGGCCAAATTTGGCACACATGAAGAGAAAACTAGTCAGGTGAATTTGGAAAAGAACAGGAAATATATTGAGAAGAATGTTGAGAAGATGAAAACTCAGTTGGAGATAGTGAACACTCCTAAGGGTTCTACGGAGAAATCAAAATCTACTACTATTGCTTCATAGGGTACTCCAAGTACAAGGTTAGTTAGGACCTTCCCCCCCTCTCCCACCATTCCTAAATCCTTTAGAACAAAGCCTATGGGAAGCTCAAAGAAGAAAGAAAAATTTGGCCCAT
This sequence comes from Sequoia sempervirens, assembly GCA_007258455.2. NCBI lineage: Eukaryota > Viridiplantae > Streptophyta > Pinopsida > Cupressales > Cupressaceae > Sequoia > Sequoia sempervirens. The sequence goes on along the minus strand of VDFB02338798.1, from coordinate 7,301 downwards.
CTATGCAACGAATGTCTCCTAAGAGGAGAAGAAAAGAGAAGGCCACCAAAGAGAGGTACACTAGTTGTGAGGATGAGGAAGATGTAGAAGAAGAAGGACCACAGTTGACCCAAAAGAAGAAGTATCAATCCACTGTGGAAGAGACAAGTGCAAAGATAAAAAAAAATATTGATATTGTTGACATTGAAAGAGAAGTAGAGAAAGAAAAGAATGGTTTTATTTTTCAGAGAAGAGAAAAGAGTTCAGTAGAAGAAGAAAAATCTCCTAAAGGTAAGGGGAAGAAGAAAGAAAAGACCCCTCCGACAAGGGAACATAGTCCCTTGAAATTTGAAGCGCTGTTTAATAGCATTTCAGAATTCGGTCTCTTGCAAGAGATAACTAAAATGTATCTGGAGTCTAATGATGAAGACAAGGCAACAATTGAAGAAGCTATTGTCAAGTATATGGTAACATTTGACACTGGCTTAGATAAAATTGAGGATCAATTGCTTGATGACTTGAAAAATGTTTTAACTACAAGAAGGAAAGAGGCTATTGAAGAATATGTGAAGATAAAGGCATTTTCCTTGGAGAAGATTGGTTCTTCTCTAACACGTGAGGATAGATGCAAATTATCTAAATTGTATAGCAAGAAATTCAAAACAAAACAAAGAGTTAACACTCGTATGAGTAGAGACAAAGAAGACATTGAAAGACTAAAGAATGAGACTCTACGGAAGGTTGAAGAACTTGCTAAAGGGTTGGGAGTCCCTCCGGATAGTGAAAATCAAATGCAACATAATACATCTATTCTAAAAAGCAATGAGCCTAATAATGCACAACATGAGCATGTGCCCGAAGATGAGAATGTATAGGAAGACATGGTTACAGATAATACCCCTCCAATTGTGGAGAATGTTGTTGAAGAAGAGAAGAAAGATGATGTGCAAGATGCCTCAAAGAAAGAGGAAGCTCAAAATGATTAGAATTTTCCTCCTCCAGATATGAAGAAAGATAATGAGCAGAAAGAAGAAGACAAACAAAAAAAATCGAAGAAGATAGAGGCACAAAAAGATGAAAACTTGCCTCCTCTGGATGGTGAGAAGCCTGTAGAAGAAGAAAAGAATATTGAAAAATGTTCTGCGAGTGGAGATAAAGAGAAGAGTGAGAAGAAGGAAGGAGAAAATGCTAAAACTATTGGTGAATCCTTCGAAACCTTTGGAGACTCATTGAAGGATCTACTAGATATGCAATTGCAATTTTGAACTAATGATATTTGCACAACTCCTACAGATTCCAATGCAACAAGGTCAAGTAGATATGAGCAAGATTTCTCCCATGCACAAGTTACAACTTGGTGATAATTTTCATGCCTCCACAAGGAAGGAAATATTGCAAACACACCAAAAGAGTGAAAAGTTGATTGAGGAAGCAGTTAAGGTATTGCAAGAAGGTATTCCCGATGCAACTATAGATAATCCCTTCTCTGGTGTACAAAATTTTAAGTTGTTGTTGGATTCCTTTAAGGAATATTCTACTAGTTTGGAAGAGAAATTGGAAAAGGAAATAGAAAAGGTCAATGATAAGATATTGACCGATATTTCTGATAAATGTATTGCACACGACAAGTTGCAATGCAACTTAAAAGATGTACAGAAATGCTTGGAAAAAGCAAAAGTTTTGTTTTAGTTTTTCTTGAAATGGTCTAATTCCACAAGGAGCATAAAAGATCAAATGTACTCAATTGAGTCACAAATAGTTGAGGCCTCTGATGCTTGTGATCCGGCTAATGATGCAGATGGTGCAACAAGGGCAACAATTGAGAATTTGCATGGTCAGTTCTTCCTACTGCAAGAACAAAAAGAAAATATCATAATGCAGTACAACCAGCTCAAAAATTTGTTAAGTCCAAGACATAAAACCTTAACTGGAGTTTTAGAAAATGCAAAGAAGGTGACACAAAAGAATCTAGTGCCCACTTCCCCAGATGAAGGAGAAGACCTCCATACTCAATTTGAGAGTCAATGTGGTATGCTTGCGTTCGCTAGGAAGGATTGGGAGAGAAGAAAGAAGAATTGGGAGGCACACCTTGCCAAACTGAAGGTGTCTTACAAGGGTGTTTTACCCTCTGATAGTTGAAGGTGTACATTTCTATTTTGTGTATGCAGCTTTATGATTTCAATGTATATATGTGGAAGTAGTTGATGATGTTGCAGTACAATTTTGGTCATTTTTGATGGGTAATATTGTAAGGGGGAGCCACTTTGATGTAAATATCTCCTAAGGGAAAGATTGTTAGAGAAGCTTGTTGTGTATAGGAGAAAGCAGTAAGGAGGAGTTACTCTCATGTATGTATATATATGTCAGGGGGAGTATGTATGTATGTATGTATGTATGTATGTAAGTATGTATAGTGAGACCTTTTCCCTTGATGTCAAAGGAGGAGAGTAGTTTTGGATTAGTTTGAGAATTTTTGGAGAATGAGAGTGTGTTGCCATCAATGACAAAGGGGGAGATTGTTGGAGACTTGAGTTGTTAAGGGAGATTGTTGGCAACATGAGCATGATGACGTATGGATGGAGATTGATGAGCATGACAGTGTATGGTTTTTCATTGATGACAACCCATAGTAGAAATGCAAAAGTATTGGTTTGGTGAAGACCAAGTGTTTTGGAGATTTTTCCTAAGTCTTGGTTACAGTTTAGTGTTACAGTGAACCAGTTTTGTGGTCTGCATTGCTCCGTTGTGTAGAATCTTGTCAAGTGATTTTGAGGTAATATTGGTGCGTGTTGGAGGTGTCTAAATCCAAAGATGCAAGGTTGTATGTCTTCCGCAGTTGAAGATAATGTTGACAGAGTATCAACTCTATAATGACAGTGTTACTGGTACATAGTGCATTGGAATGCTATGCATTTCATCGCAGATGAATAATATGTTATGCGGCTTTGAGGAGGTGTTTATAGATGTCATAAGTATGTGTCATCCAAGTGGCAAGTTTTTAGTGTTCCACGTGTTGAGTTGTGAATGAACAGTTGGTTCATTTGGTTATTGCTTCACTAGTTTTATTCTGTGGTGTCGACCTAAAGGTTTTGAGGTTGTGCGGAGTTGTAGTATGTAAGGAGTGATTTATGGGAGTGATTATAGGTCATGCCAACCTATTTTAGAGGTGTACACATTTTTGTTTATCCTACAAGGCATGTGTGTTAAAGTTTTAAGCCAACATGTTAAGTGGTACATGATTCATGCAATTAGGCCAACCTAATTGATGTTTTGGTTGGTTGCGGCATATATGCAAGGTTAATTCTTGTGCGAAAAATGAGATAAAATGAGATGTATGTGTGAGTGCAGAGTGTGTGTGTGAAATCTGATGTGGTGTGAAGTGCAAAAGGTGTAGTGGTGAAGTATGAAGTGTGTTAAGCCAATATTTAGAGCTTAATTGGAATTGCATCTTCGACATGTTGCAGAAAAATTATTAGCAGTTTATTTTGGCAGTGAGCCACCCTTTCTTCTATCTTTTTCTATTCTGGGTAGTGAGCCCTTGGCAGTGAGCCACCGACAGTGAGCCATTCTTTCTTTCTGGATAGTGGGTCCACCTTTCTGTATCAACATTGTAATCGGTTATAATATATTGTGAGCTAATCCTCACCGTGGTTTTTCCCTTTCTAGGATTTTCCACGTAAATCTGGTGTTCTTGTGTTCCTTGATGTGATGCATGTTTTATATGTTCCTTTCATTTACTACAAGTTCAATATGATGCTTTGAATGAATGCTTAAGTTGATAAAGAGAATGAATTTCAATGAATACTAATTCACCCCCCCCTCTTAGTATTTTGGGTGTTCAACACAGATGTACAGGTTTGACAAACTGGATTTTTCAAATTTTGGGCTCTTACTTTTTGTTTCATCAGAGATGACAACATGGGGCGCAAATGTCCTCATGGCATGTTGCCGTCAATGGCTAAGAGCTAATCCTCTTGGGGGTAAAATATGTAGTTTCTATACTTTCCATTTTTGTAGACTAGAGATTTTAATTCATTCATACATTCCTATAATTAAGTAATTTCGTTATTCTTCTCATTAGTAGTTTAGTGTTTATTCAATTAAATTGTACAAATGTTCTTTACTCTTTATCCTATCACCTGAGCTTTGATCCTTGAGGTAATTGAGAACTATTTGCTCCTTCAGACCCTGTCATCCCTCCTTTACAATTAAATTTCATATTTTTTAAGTTGCGTTGGCCAAAATCTTATTTTTAATATTTTAAACCAAAGTTTGAAAAAAAAAATTGTTCATAATAGGTTGGCCAAAACAACACATGTATTTTTTTCTTTTAAAAGCAATTAGTTAAAATGATCAATTTTCACCAAATTAATTTGAAATTAAACGATACATAATTGGTGATAAACTAAATTCAATTTCTTACGACTTTAACTACAATTTTTAAAAAAATAATTGTAGATAATGTATTAAAAAATTCATGTGAAGTTACTTAAATCTATTTTAGCATTTTAATTGTCACTAATAAGTATTGTTTGGTCCATCATAATCTCACTCACCCAAAATTGATATTTAAAAACTATAAATTAAGAGGAAATGAAGTACTAATCTAATTCCAATTTTCTTGATATAGTTGTCTACTATTTTGATCATAAGCTTTGGAATTATTACTTTGTAATACTTAAATCTTGAATGCATTGGAAGAACATAGAAAATCAAATTGAGTCATTATTGGAATTTCTATGAAATTAATATTAAAATTTCTATTAAGTTAATTTTGTATCATGGATTTGACCTTTTATTTGTAAAAATGACTTGCACACTTCTAGTTGCCTAGAATTTGCTTGTCTCTAGTGTCTAAACATGTGTTTGAAAAACTAGTTGCATTGATTACACTGTTGGGAGCTTGTTATGTTGTTATGCAAGGATTTTCTCTCAATCAAGCCCTTGGAGGTGAATTAATAGTTTTGACAAATTCAAAGACACGACAAGATTATTCCTTGTTGTTCCTTGACCTAAAACCTAGATTCTCAAGATTATTGTCTTTTTAAACAACCTAGCATGCAAGTTTAACAATCTCAAGTCAACAAATAATAGCTAGTTGGAAGGAGGTTGACTAGGGCCTAGGATTAAATTTAACTTTGAAACTAAGGGGTCACTTATGCATAACAATTTTGACGGAGGGTCAACTTTGTGCCATGAATCTGACCTAGGTAAAGAAATAGATAATCTACAAATGAGGACTGATCCTTGAAGATGTGTGAAGATATGATTGGTTTATGTTTAAATTAATTTTCAAATTTTATGAAAAAAAAGCCACATGTACAATAGTCATTGTATTAAGAAAAACCTTGTACAATAGTCATTGTATTAAGAAAAACCTAATCAAAGTGAATCCAAACCTAAGGCAAAAAGTGTAAACCATGCACTTTTCACGGTTGTAATGAAAAAATTTAATGACATCTATAAGACTAGACAATCTATGAAACTCGAGATTGGAAACAACAAAATAACTCCCAGAAACCCAACCAACAAACCCCAACCCATATTTTTGATCACAAACCACTACACTTCATCGAAGGACTATTGCAATGAAGGTGTTGATAACAGATGACGAGAATGACCAAAGAAAATTCAATCATGCGCTCTTTTTTAAAGCCATCAACAAAAAATATAGGATTGCAATTGAGAATGAATGCGTCTACGAATATAGACAAGGGAGGAAGAAAGGCTATGTCAAGGTTTATTCCATTGGTATTGATATAGGAGCTCAAGCCTTCTATTCGATTTGATTTAAATCAGCTCCAAGCTACAAAGTGTAACCCCCTTCACATCATCCCTGAAGTCTTGGGTCATCAAACCACTGTGCAAGCTCATTCCCTACTGCAGCACCACAATCCAATCCAATATCCCTCATGACCAATAGAATGTCTTCACCGTGCCTTAATTTACTAGAAGCGCCCTTCCTATTCACACCCCTCAGTAGTAGGTGTGTTTGGACAACCATTATGTTACTCAGTTTATTCGACTTCCTCTTAGGGTTTGGCTCACTATTGAAAACATGCAAGGTTAAAGAGATTTCAATAGAATAATAGCTATGGTTAAAACCTTGAAAGCAATTGACGGTAGCTTCAAAACAAGATTTAGAGCCCTCTATTTGATCGGATTATTGCTAACATGGGCAAGTTCATTGCGTATCTTGGCAATCTTTTCCAACGAAAAAATAAGAGAAATGAGATTAGAGAATATTTGACGTTTGGAGATCTGCACCTCAGAAAATAGAGATCCCAGAGAGAACTCTACCATCCACTTCTCACATGCCAGGTAGTACATTCTGATGGAAGTGGAACTGATGGAAACTAATCTGCTGATTAGGCTGCTCCAAATCATTATCCTTAGGCAAGACCGCCTCCACCCGACAGTACACATTCAAATGTGTTGAATGAAACTGGCATGTACGTAAGTAGTGCATCCATCTGGCTAATCATTTCAACATGGATTGAGGGATGACTGCAACATTTCAAGCTTATCTGTTGTCTGCATGAACTTTTATTAGCTGTCTTAAGTTTCTTCTCTTCTTTAACAACATTTTGTAGAAGGTGGTCTTTTGCTTTGTGCTTTGCATTTGTAGATGTACTTCTAGTGGAATTAAAAATTTATGTCTAGGAGTATTTTTCAAAACTCTTTCAATATTTGGGTAGCAATTATAGTTAGTGTTACTTCTAGTTAGCTTTAGTCTTAGCTTTTCCATTTCTAGTTTGGAACTATTCACTTCCTTTGTGCTTTTCTATGACTGGAGGCTTTTGATGTTGTAATTAAGCTCAAAATTGTGGCTTTTTATTCTTAAGTTACAAAAATTGGAGCTTTTAATAGCCTCCTCCCAATAGTTCGCATTATCATATTTTAGACAATATAAAGAGGAGAATATTAATATAACATTCTTCTGATTTACGTTTTATATAAGCCATTTTTTTACAATATTAAATAGACATAGCAAGGTTTTAAACATCCATTCTCAATGAGACGCCTTCATGTGGGAAATGGCCATTGTAGGTTGCCAAAGGCATGACCCTTCCCAAGAGACATTAACACTTTCCAATTGGAGCGAACAGGCTTCCAGCCTGAACAGTGTCCACCATCCTACCAATTATGATGATGATGATGATGATGATTGTTGTTATTATTAAGAACTACTACCACCACCATTACCATTAGAGCTATTACCAGATATGCAATTGCCACCATTTTATGGAACTTGGACCATAAATATGTCTGAGAACATGTGAGAGAAAGCTTAGACAAATGAAATTGAGATTACGTACTGT